>OY759266.1:60878009-61184210 GCA_963662155.1 Lamellibrachia columna
ATAAATATACATACAGGTACATTGTAAGTTCCTTCTCGCGATACATAAATATACATATATTGTAAGTTCCTTCTCGCGATACATAAATATACATATATTGTAAGTTCCTTCTCGTGATACATAAATATACATATATTGTAAGTTCCTGCTCGCGATACATAAATATACATATATTGTAAGTTCCTGCTCGCGATACATAAATATATATATATTGTAAGTTCCTGCTCGCGATACATAAACATACATAATATTGTAAGTTCCTTCTCACGATACATAAATATACATATATTGTAAGTTCCTTCTCGCGATACATAAATATACATATATTGTAAGTTCCTGCTCGCGATACATAAATATATATATATTGTAAGTTCCTTCTCGCGATACATAAATATACATATATTGTAAGTTCCTGCTCGCGATACATAAATATATATATATTGTAAGTTCCTTCTCGCGATACATAAATATACATATATTGTAAGTTCCTGCTCGCGATACATAAATATACATATATTGTAAGTTCCTTCTCGTGATACATAAATATACATATATTGTAAGTTCCTGCTCGCGATACATAAATATACATATATTGTAAGTTCCTGCTCGCGATACATAAATATACATATATTGTAAGTTCCTTCTTGCGATACATAAATATACATATATTGTAAGTTCCTGCTCGCGATACATAAATATACATATATTGTAAGTTCCTGCTCGCGATACATAAATATACATATATTGTAAGTTCCTTCTCGCGATACATAAATATATATATTGTAAGTTCCTGCTCGCGATACATCAATATACATAATATTGTAAGTTCCTTCTCGCGATACATAAATATACATATATTGTAAGTTCCTTCTCGCGATACATAAATATACATATATTGTAAGTTCCTGCTCGCGATACATAAATATATATATATTGTAAGTTCCTTCTCGCGATACATAAATATACATATATTGTAAGTTCCTTCTCACGATACATAAATATACATATATTGTAAGTTCCTGCTCGCGATACATAAATATACATATATTGTAAGTTCCTGCTCGCGACACATAAATATACATATATTGTAAGTTCCTGCTCGCGATACATAAATATACATATATTGTAAGTTCCTTCTCGCGATACATAAATATACATATATTGTAAGTTCCTGCTCGCGATACATAAATATACATATATTGTAAGTTCCTGCTCGCGATACATAAATATACATATATTGTAAGTTCCTGCTCGCGATACATAAATATACATTTATGCAAAATAACAACACAAGTCCAGCGTAGATTGAAATAGGCCAAAGAATGACATTTAGATTTATTAATTAAGGAGCATGAAATTAGGCAAGCATACACCATCAAAATAAGATACATCCAATAATCTCAGCAAGCATGCCGGCCCCCATATATTGTAAGTTCCTTCTCGCGATACATAAATATACATATATTGTAAGTTCCTTCTCGTGATACATAAATATATATATATTGTAAGTTCCTTCTCGCGATACATAAATATACATATATTGTAAGTTCCTGCTCGCGATACATAAATATACATATATTGTAAGTTCCTTCTCGCGATACATAAATATACATATATTGTAAGTTCCTGCTCGCGATACATAAATATACATATATTGTAAGTTCCTTCTCGCGATACATAAATATACATATATTGTAAGTTCCTTCTCGCGATACATAAATATACATATATTGTAAGTTCCTTCTCGCGATACATAAATATACATATATTGTAAGTTCCTTCTCGCGATACATAAATATACATATATTGTAAGTTCCTGCTCGCGATACATAAATATACATATATTGTAAGTTCCTGCTGGCGATACATAAATATACATATATTGTAAGTTCCTGCTGGCGATACATAAATATACATATATTGTAAGTTCCTGCTCACGATACATAAATATACATATATTGTAAGTTCCTGCTCACGATACATAAATATACATATATTGTAAGTTCCTGCTCACGATACATAAATATACATATATTGTAAGTTCCTTCTCGCGATACATAAATATATATATTGTAAGTTCCTGCTCGCGATACATAAATATATATAATATTGTAAGTTCCTTCTCGCAATACATAAATATACATATATTGTAAGTTCCTTCTCGCGATACATAAATATACATATATTGTAAGTTCCTGCTCGCGATACATAAATATATATATATTGTAAGTTCCTTCTCGCAATACATAAATATACATATATTGTAAGTTCCTTCTCGCGATACATAAATATACATATATTGTAAGTTCCTTCTCGCGATACATAAATATACATATATTGTAAGTTCCTTCTCGCGATACATAAATATACATATATTGTAAGTTCCTGCTCGCGATACATAAATATACATATATTGTAAGTTCCTTCTCGCGATACATAAATATACATATATTGTAAGTTCCTTCTCGCGATACATAAATATACATATATTGTAAGTTCCTGCTCGCGATACATAAATATACATATATTGTAAGTTCCTTCTCGCGATACATAAATATACATATATTGTAAGTTCTTGCTCGCGATACATAAATATACATATATTGTAAGTTCCTGCTCGCGATACATAAATATACATATATTGTAAGTTTCTGCTCGCGATACATAAATATACATATATTGTAAGTTCCTTCTCGCGATACATAAATATACATATATTGTAAGTTCCTGCTCGCGATACATAAATATACATATATTGTAAGTTCCTGCTCGCGATACATAAATATACATATATTGTAAGTTCCTGCTCGCGATACATAAATATACATATATTGTAAGTTCCTTCTCGCGATACATAAATATACATATATTGTAAGTTCCTTCTCGCGATACAATAATATACATATATTGTAAATTCCTGCTCGCGATACATAAATATACATATATTGTAAGTTCCTTCTCGCGATACATAAATATACATATATTGTAAGTTCCTTCTCGCGATACATAAATATACATATATTGTAAGTTCCTGCTCGCGATACATAAATATACATATATTGTAAGTTCCTTCTCGCGATACATAAATATACATATATTGTAAGTTCCTTCTCGCGATACATAAATATACATATATTGTAAGTTCCTGCTCGCGATACATAAATATACATATATTGTAAGTTCCTTCTCGCGATACATAAATATACATATATTGTAAGTTCTTGCTCGCGATACATAAATATACATATATTGTAAGTTCCTGCTCGCGATACATAAATATACATATATTGTAAGTTTCTGCTCGCGATACATAAATATACATATATTGTAAGTTCCTTCTCACGATACATAAATATACATATATTGTAAGTTCCTGCTCGCGATACATAAATATACATATATTGTAAGTTCCTGCTCGCGATACATAAATATACATATATTGTAAGTTCCTTCTCGCGATACATAAATATACATATATTGTAAGTTCTTTCTCGCGATACAATAATATACATATATTGTAAATTCCTGCTCGCGATACATAAATATACATATATTGTAAGTTCCTGCTCGCGATACATAAATATACATATATTGTAAGTTCCTGCTCGCGATACATAAATATACATATATTGTAAGTTCCTGCTCGCGATACATAAATATACATATATTGTAAGTTCCTTCTCGCGATACATAAATATACATATATTGTAAGTTCCTTCTCGCGATACATAAATATATATATATTATAAGTTCCTTCTCGCGATACATAAATATACATATATTGTAAGTTCCTGCTCGCGATACATAAATATACATATATTGTAAGTTCCTTCTCGCGATACATAAATATACATATATTGTAAGTTCCTGCTCGCGATACATAAATATACATATATTGTAAGTTCCTTCTCGCGATACATAAATATACATATATTGTAAGTTCCTTCTCGCGATACATAAATATACATATATTGTAAGTTCCTTCTTGCGATACATAAATATACATATATTGTAAGTTCCTTCTCGCGATACATAAATATACATATATTGTAAGTTCCTGCTCGCGATACATAAATATACATATATTGTAAGTTCCTTCTCGCGATACATAAATATACATATATTGTAAGTTCCTGCTCGCGATACATAAATATACATATATTGTAAGTTCCTGCTCGTGATACATAAATATACATATATTGTAAGTTCCTGCTCGCGATACATAAATATACATATATTGTAAGTTCCTTCTCGCGATACATAAATATACATATATTGTAAGTTCCTGCTCGCGATACATAAATATACATATATTGTAAGTTCCTGCTCGCGATACATAAATATACATATTAATAGTAAAAACCTTTCCGAAGGGAATGTTTCCATGAACACCCTTACGAAAATATACCATGGAATGACATGGCATACCATGGAATTACATGGCATACCATGGTATTTCATTATATTACATGGTAAGCCATGGTATACCATGAGATTATATGGTAAACTGTGGTAGACCATGCTTTTTCATATATTGTGTATGATAAATATATATGGTATACCATGGTTTACCTGTTTTAAAACGCCATGGTATTTTACCGTGGTTTCCCTGTTTCAAAACACCATGGATGACCATGGTTTCCATGGTATATCATGGCATTTTATCATGGTTTACCATGGTTTACTTGTTTCAAAACACCATGGTATTTACCATGGAATACGATGGTATATTATCATAAGGCTATATACAGTACAGTGTGTCATCGGAACTACAGCCGGTCTCGCAAGACTGACAGTGTGTCATCGGAATTATAGCCGGTCTCGCAAGACTGACAGTGTGTCATCGGAACTATAGCCGGTCTCGCAAGACTGACAGTGTGTCATCGGAATTATAGCCGGTCTCGCAAGACTGACAGTGTGTCATCGGAACTATATCCGGTCTCGCAAGACTGACAGTGTGTCATCGGAACTATAGCCGGTCTCGCAAGACTGACAGTGTGTCATCGGAACTATAGCCGGTCTCGCAAGACTGACAGTGTGTCATCGGAACTATAGCCGGTCTCGCAAGACTGACAGTGTGTCATCGGAACTATAGCCGGTCTCGCAAGACTGACAGTTTGTCATCGGAACTATAGCCGGTCTCGCAAGACTGACAGTGTGTCATCGGAACTATAGCCGGTCTCGCAAGACTGACAGTGTGTCATCGGAACTATAGCCGGTCTCGCAAGACTGACAGTGCAAAGACGTCTCCAAAGTAATATATTTTCGAAGGAAGAATTGAACCATGAACCAGTATAGAATGGCGACATGTGCTAGTCAACAGTAACATTTATGTTTGTTGTGACTATATAAATCACGGATCGACACATCCTTGAGTTATGTGATGTTTATGACTGTCTTCTTTAACTTCACCCTCATTAATGACATAGATTAATGAATCTATGTGAACATGTTGAAAGCAAGATTAATGCATATTTTCCAAAGCGGTATTCTAAACCGGCGTGTTATCAATATGTGTATTATTAATATGTATGTTATCATAGGCGCACACTTAGCAACTTCCGGTCGTAACACCACAACTTGTGGAACCAGGAACTAGACTACAATGCACAGCGCAAACGGCTTCACTATGTCGGCCAAGCTTTTGATATGACCCACATGTTAAATAGTCAACACTTATAATGTGTATTTCAGCTGGAATGCTTTAAATCAAGAGCACCACTTGACGATTAAGTTAACCTGCGTGGGATAAAAATCGCGCATTCAACTGCGTACTGGCCATAAAATATAACTTATTGCTTGGTGGTTGTGTAGACCGGAAACCAGTGGCGGCCAGTCCAAACAGTTGTGAAGCAAGCCGCGGATGACACAACGCATACATGCTAAGGCTTCGTATATACATCGCTAGCACTAAACCATCCCCACGGGACTCCCGGGCAGACTACACAATGTAATTCCCGTGGGCCCCCGGGCCGCCTACAAAATGTAATTCCCGTGGGCACCTGGGTCGCCTACACAATGTAATTCCCGTGGGCCCCTGGGCCGCCTACAAAATGTCATCCCCGTGGCCCCGGGCAGCCTACAAAATGTCATCCCCGTGGCCTCCGGGCAGCCTACAAAATGTCATCCCCGTGGGCCCCTGGGCCGCCTACATAATGTCATCCCCGTGGCTCCGGGCCGCCTACAAAATGTCATCCCCGTGGCCCCGGGCAGCCTACAAAATGTCATCCCCGTGGCCCCGGGCAGCCTACAAAATGTCATCACCGTGGGCCCCCGGGCCGCTTACATAATGTCATCCCCGTGGCTCCGGGCCGCCTACAAAATGTCATCTCCGTGGGCCCCCGGGCCGCCTACAAAATGTCATCTCCGTGGGCCCCCGGGCCGCCTACACAATATCAGCGGCATACGTGCGAAACTGACGGCGATATGAGGGAACCTTGAGACATATACAAGCGCAAATTACTTTATAGTATAGATATGTGGCATGTATACAACATATTTAACAAGATTTAACAAGATTTAACAAGATTTAACAAGATTGCCATCTCGAACAACAAGTTCCAGATGGCAAGTGGACAAGGAAGCCATTGGCTTATCGAGAGTCCAACAATTTTCTCATCTATGTGTAGCCCGCCCTTATCAGATATATGTCAATTCTATTTTTAAACATATTCACACTACTAGCATTAACACAATCGTTTGGCAGTTTGTTCCATTCATTTATCACCCTCTGTGAGAAAGAGTACTTTCTCATGTCCAACCTACACTGCTCCTTAACTAATGCTGCTTTGTGTCCTCTGGTTCTACTGCCTTCTTTAAGTTTGAAGAACATATTCCTATCAACATCCTCATAACCGTTCACTATTTTAAACACTTCTATTTGGTCTCCTCTTAGTCTCCTGGTCTCTAGTGTTGTCAAACCACATTGTAATAAGCGACTTTCGTAACTAAGGTCTCTTAATTCTGGAATCATCTTAGTTGCTCTTCGTTGTATTCTTTCTAACTTATTTATGTCTTTTTTACGATATGGCCTCCATGCTTGAATACAATATTCCAAATGTGGTCTAACTATTGCTTTGTACAGGGGTACAATTAGATGTTTCTCCTTATACGTGATAGTTCTCCTAATTAGGCCTAGAATTTGATTTCCTTTCGAAGCAGCAATCCCACATTGCTCTGAAACTTTCATGTCAGCATTAAATGTTACTCCTAAATCCTTTTCTTGTGTGGTTCTACCTAGTACAGCATCCCCCATTTTATATTCCTCGTCCATATTTCCATGTCCTATGTGTATACATTTACACTTCCCAAAATTGAATAACATTTGCCATTTTTCTGACCATTTAACTAATTTGTCTAGATCATCCTGTAAACTTTGTTTATCTGTATCATTAGTAATCCTTCTGAATACTTTTGTGTCATCTGCAAATTTGAGTACTTTGCTAGATATGTCATCCTCCAAATCATTTATATATATTAAAAACAGTATAGGGCCTAACACTGATCCCTGTGGTACCCCACTCAAAACAGATTTCCAGTTTGAAATCTTACCATCTACTATTACTCTCTGTCTTCTGTGTGTAAGCCACTTTTCTATCCAGTTGATTACATCATTGCCTATACCACGGGCTTTTAGTTTAAGTAACAATCTTTGATGTGGCACTTTATCGAAAGCTTTCTGAAAATCTAAGTAGACAACATCCACTGGTGACCCGTGATCTACCCACTTTGTAATTTCTTCTAAAAAACATAAGAGATTGGTTAGACATGACCTTGCTTTTAGGAATCCATGTTGAGATGTATTTATTAATTTATGTTTTATGAGGAATTCCACCATGTGGTCTCTAATTAATGTTTCAAGTAATTTACATACAACTGATGTTAAACTCACTGGTCTGTAATTTTCTGGCTTCTTCCTCGATCCCTTCTTAAACAACGGCGTAATGTTTGCTTCTTTCCATTCTGAAGGAACTATTCCTTCTTCTAGTGACAAGTTAAATAAGTTTGCAAGTGGTGTACTAATTTGATCAACAATTTCCTTTAGCAGTTTTGGTGGTATCCCATCAACTCCAGGTGATTTATTATCTTTCTCTTCTTAATTTTCTTTGCTATCATTTCAGGAGTTACAAATAACTGCCCTAAATATTCTGATGTATTGCCCTCAAATTTAGTCAATGGAACTGGAAGTGAGCTGATATCTTCTGTGGTAAAAACTGAGCTGAAATACTCATTCAGGACCTCTGCCATTTGGAACCCATCTGAAATTATGTTTTCACTGTTGCTTTCCAGTGGTCCGACCTTATCTCGAACTTTCTGTTTACTCCTTACATAAGCATAGAAACTCTTGCTGTCATTTTTAATATTACCTGCCAATTTTTATTCAAAGGTTCTTTTAGATTTTCTAATTTCAGTAGTAGCTAGGTTAAGTGCCTCTTTGTAGTTGGTGTAGTCTTCTACATTTCCAGTGTGTTTATAGACCTTCCACAGCATCTGTTTGTGAGCAATTTTTCTAATAGCTTCTTTTGACAGGTGTTTTTTCCTGGATCTTTTCCCTTGTTTTCTTAATGGAATAAATTTCTCAATAATGCCCTCAATCTCATATTTTAAACAAGTCCAGCATTCTGTTGCTGTCTTGTTCTTCAGCAAATTATTCCAATCTATATTTGCTAGATATGTTCTCATCACTTTATATCTGCCTTTGTTGAAGTTCCTCCTCCATTGTTTTTTATATGTATTCCCTGTTTTTACTTTTATATTAAAATGGATTTGGTTATGGTCACTTGAACCCAAAGGTTCGTGTACTTTAACATTGTCAACTAATTCATTTTGAGAAGACAAAATTAAATCTAACACATTCCCACCTCTGGTTGGTTCCAAGACATGTTGAGTAAGGAAACAATCCTGTGTTAGAAGTAGAAACTGATGGTCGTCACCTCCAGCACTCTCTAATGATTCCCATTTTATATGGCCATGGTTAAAATCACCCATTATAACACATTCTCCCTTGCTCACCTCCCTTATCGCCTTTTGTAATTTTACATCTTCCTCTTGTCCTATGTTAGGACTACGATAAACTACTCCTATTGTTAATGTTGAGTTCCTGGTAACTATGTTACACCAAATTTCTTCCACACTATCTGCTTCAATTTTCAGTGTAATTTCATATGCTTGGATAGATTCTTTAATATACAAAATTACTCCACCTCCCCTTCTTTCTCGTCTATCCTTCCTAAACATTACATAGCCTGTCAGTGCTAACTCAGCATCTATTATATCTTCATTTGCCCATGATTCTGTGATGCCTATTACATGAGGATCAATATCTGCTACCATAATGTCTAACTCACTTTTTTTATTTACTATGCTCCTGGCATTTAAGCATACACATTTAAGTTCATTGTCTGAAATTATTGGTGAACATTTCTTTGGATGTGTATTTGTAGTAGTACTCCTTTGAGTTTTCTCTGTCAGTTCCCCCTGCGCATCTAGTTTAAATAATCTATGGTACCTGTGCCCTCGTCGACAACTCTGACAAACTCACACGCAAGAACTGCAGCGCCCTTCCCTGTCAGATGAAGTCCATCTCTCATGAAAAAGTCACCTCTTCCCACAAAGTTTAACCACATGTCTACGAAGCCTACTCCCTCCTCCATACATACCTTCTGTACCTGTGTGTTGATCGCCATCCTTCTACAGTTCCTATATTCCTCACCCCTGCCTCCCATTGTTGGTAATATCCCCGACAATACGATCTGCCCAACTCGTGCCTCTTTAAGTGTCTTGATCAACCTCCTGTACTTACCAATGATGGCTGACGTTCCCTCCTTATCTGCATTGTTCGTTCCCACATGCACGAGAACAGCACCTCCCGTGCCACCACCCATGACCTGTCCTGCCTTCTCTGCTATATCCTCTACTTTTGCCCCAGGTAGGCATACTGTTATGTCATCTCTTCTATTTACAATTTTATCCACTTTCCTAATGATGGAATCCCCCATAAATACCCGGGCTTTCCTCGCTTTCCCCTGTGATACTACATCGGCAAAGCTCCTTTCCTGTTGCGCACTACTAGTATGCCCCCTTTCTCTCCTATCATCAACCTTTACCGTCTTACCACCTGGCAATCCCTCTCCACTCACCCGTTTACCTCTCTTTTGTTGCATTCTTTGCCTTCTGTCATCTTTCTTCTTCTTACCAGCTTTCTCCCTCACATTGCCACTGCTCTCCTTGTTCTCCTCGGTCATACCACCTCTGCTCTCCTCGGTCTCACCACCTCTGCTCTCCTCGGTCTCACCACCTCTGCTCTCCTCGGTCTCACCACCTCTGCTCTCATCATTCTCACCACCTCTGTTCACTTCTGTCTCACCCTGCTCTGTCATCATCAAAATCATACGCCTTAGCTCAATCACCTGCTCCTGCAGACATTTCACTGTAGTACACCCCCTACACACGAAATGGAAATCATCCGCCTGCACCTCCGCCCACGAATTTACACAACCGGACTTTGCATATAATGAATGCTAAACAGTAGTCATGGTTACTCCTATTCTGGTTTTCCTTACAATACATCGTCTAGTGTATCGTAAAGCCAGTGTAACTGAAGGCCAGCTGGAAAATTCGCAAGACATAATATTATTTATCGTACGATAATGTTGAATGAAGTTGTGTAAAACGAGATGAGTGCAACAACGGCGCTAGGACAATACAAACATAATATATGTACTACTGTCACTGCAACATGGCTCCAATGTAACGACCCCGGTTCACTCGAACAGTGAATAACGCGACTCACTTGTTGGTTCCGGAATCTCACGTCCTGCGACCGTAAACATCAATCCCTCTTTGGAAAGTCCTAGCGAAGGCATCGCGTGAACGATCTATCTAAGACGTTCACCTAGAGACAACTACTGTTATACATAGCCATCGCACACTACATCTCACAACCCGACTAAGACAGTCCTTATCATGTGATTGTGACTCGATCGTCAGGTTATATATTATTTTATATTGTTATCGCTTTGTTGTTGAAACAGTGGCGGCGTTTCTGAGATGGCAGATCACTGTTGCCGTAAACGCGGTTTGACTGACAAATTGTAGCTAGTCAGTGTAGCTCGTCAGTATTGCCTGACAAGACTGCGTTTGTCCTCATTTGAATTGCATACCTTGTCACCAGTTACTCGACCCTTCCAGTTAAAGTAGAACATTTATCTCTCACTAGTCGACTTGCCCGGAGTTGCACAAGAGAAAAGGCAGCCACAGCAAGATCTTATGACTCCTTGCTCTACCCAGTTACGTAATCTACGAGGGTGTGTGGCAGGGTCTCAACCTCCCAATTCCCACCTGTTTGTTGGACCAATCTCCCATCTCGCATTATTTTAAGAGTCCTCCACCCAAAACTCCCGCTAACCCCACCATACGACCGCGGGACGTGCTTCTTTCATTGTGATACTGGCCTCTGCGTAAACACGCCAAGATCGTCGCTTCTAATTGACATTGTTGGCGTCACCAAAGCTGCGATGGAAAGAATGTGTCAAACGAGATCTTGAAAGGGCAGGTACGAACGGCCAAGAGTGGAAGACCATTGCAGAAGACAGAGGGAGATGGAGAGAATCAACAACGAAAGTGGAAGAAGCTAACAAGTGACTTGGACCCCACCCCGCAAGGTAGCACGGGGAAATGAAGAAGAATTGTTGGCGGTGCCTTTGAGTCTGACGGAGGGGCGGACCGTAACTGCGAGGTGACCGTAACTGCGAGGTGACCCTACCACTGAGGTTGACCCTATATCAAGGTTCGACTGTTTTCAAGCAATACGCTGCGACATAATGCGAGTAATCGCTTTGCTGCATTTTGCTACATCAAAGGTAGTTCTGAAACTTATAGTTGTACTGGCCGCTACATCGAAGGTTTTTCTGAAACTTATAGTTGTACTGGCCGCTACATCGAAGGTATTTCTTAAACTTATAGTTGTACTGGCCGCTACATAGAAGGTAGTTTTGAAACCACGAGTAATTGCGTTTCTTCGTTTCCATTCTGGTTGCGAGAGTAGCGTCAAACACTTCTTCGTTTGTCAACATCCACACTACACTCAATCACATCCCGTGTAAACATATGGTGATGAAATTACCTATAGTGAATAATTATGTATTTGTAAGTACTAGTAATTCTATATACTGCTAGTGCAGTTGTGTGGTGGCGCCATCTGGTAGGTGCATGTGTGCTATAGAGAATGGGAGGAGAGATTCCGCTAGGGTAGTGTCATGGCATCGTGGTTTTGTGCGCGGCGCGTGTTATAGGCGAAAATACAAAGATTTAGGAGATGACAAACCTGGGATCAAGTTTACGTAAATAAACAGGCAACATCATTTATTGATTTGGACATAGCGTTCAGAGTTGATGTATGAACCGCTATAGTAAAACTTGACCAGTTGTTGTCGTCATCGGACTAGAACCTGGCTGCAAGAACAAAATGGCAACATCTGCACCTGGCAATTGGACTGAAGAACAAGAGACGTCCACCCAGGATGTTGGCTGCGTGTACAAGAAGCAGGGCAAGCTTCGCTTACCGCTACACGACAAGAATGGCATTAACAGCATCGACCCTGAAGACAGCGTGTCTCAGGTTAGCCATCTCTCCCGCACGTCCAGCGCCAGCCTCATAAGGCTTCAGGAGGAGCAGCGGTAAACGGAGCTGATGACCCGCGCGGATGCAGTGAAAGAGCAATACGAATTGGAGATGGCGACGCGTCCAGTTGAAATGCAGTTTCGCAAAGCTGAGGAAGAGCACAAATTGACTTTATTTGAATTGAAAAATAAAGAGGAAAAACTTAAGCTGAATACAGAACTAAGTGTCATTTCAGCAAAAATACATGCACTGGAGAGGTATGAGGAGGCAGGGGAGATAAAATTGACGCCTAAGGTTAAGTTCATGGAAGCAACTCATATTACCCGAGGCCAAATGGCCCTCAGTGTGCCCTCTCCTGCTCATACATCTACTCCACCCTCAGTGTGCCCTCTCCTGCTCATACATCTACTCCACCCTCAGTGTGCCCTCTCATGCTCATACATCTACTCCACCCTCAGTGTGCCCTCTCATGCTCATACATCTACTCCACCCTCTGTGTGCCCTCTCATGCTCATACATCTACTCCACATACAGCTGGACATCTGGCACCGTGCAGTGATGGCGATCTCTCTACGGCAAGTGGTCACATGATCACTCACGGCGAATCGACAAAGGACTGGATGACTCGTGCGTCATCAGGGACTCATACAGAGTCTTACTGTCGCACGAGCACCATTAATCGACCGGCAAATATGACTGAACAGGGCCAAACCTGCGGCTACCCACCAACCGACCATGTCGCAGATACCAGTGAGATATTGGCAAATGTCCTGGACAGTTTGGCAGATAGGCTCTCAAACCGTGAACACATACTCAAGATGATACCTGAGAAATTCATTGGTGACCTGCTCCAGTACCCATACTGGAATCAGTCGTTCGAGACGATAGTAGAGCAGCACACCAATGTTGTGAGCCAAAGAATGAAAGTGCACCGTCGGGGAGGCACACATGGCCATACAAGGATATCTCGCACTGAACACCGTCGGGGAGGCACACACGGCCATACAAGGATATCTCGCACTGAACACCGTCGGGGAGGCACACACGGCCATACAAGGATATCTCGCACTGAACACCGTCGGGGAGGCACACACGGCCATACAAGGATATCTCGCACTGAACACCGTCGGGGAGGCACACACGGCCATACAAGGATATCTCGCACTGAACACCGTCGGGGAGGCACACACGGCCATACAAGGATATCTCGCACTGAACACCGTCGGGGAGGCACACACGGCCATACAAGGATATCTCGCACTGAACACCGTCGGGGAGGCACACATGGCCATACAAGGATATCTCGCACTGAACACCGTCGGGGAGGCACACACGGCCATACAAGGATATCTCGCACTGAACACCGTCGGGGAGGCACACACGGCCATACAAGGATATCTCGCACTGAACACCGTCGGGGAGGCACACACGGCCATACAAGGATATCTCGCACTGAACACCGTCGGGGAGGCACACACGGCCATACAAGGATATCTCGCACTGAACACCGTCGGGGAGGCACACATGGCCATACAAGGATATCTCGCACTGAACACCGTCGGGGAGGCACACACGGCCATACAAGGATATCTCGCACTGAACACCGTCGGGGAGGCACACACGGCCATACAAGGATATCTCGCACTGAACACCGTCGGGGAGGCACACATGGCCATACAAGGATATCTCGCACTGAACACCGTCGGGGAGGCACACATGGCCATACAAGGATATCTCGCACTGAACACCGTCGGGGAGGCACACATGGCCATACAAGGATATCTCGCACTGAACACCGTCGGGGAGGCACACATGGCCATACAAGGATATCTCGCACTGAACACCGTCGGGGAGGCACACACGGCCATACAAGGATATCTCGCACTGAACACCGTCGGGGAGGCACACATGGCCATACAAGGATATCTCGCACTGAACACCGTCGGGGAGGCACCCATGGCCATACAAGGATATCTCGCACTGAACACCGGGGTCTAGGGCCATCCTACGCAGGCGATATGGCGACAAGTACACCTTGGCAGAAGTGTGCAAGAGGAAGATCAGAGACTGGCCATTCGTGAAGCATGGTGACAGCAAGGGACTTCGCGAGTTCTCTGACTTCCTACTGCACTGCAAGACGGCTATGCAGTCAACTAATCACCTATGCTCGTTGGATTCGGAGGAGGAAACCACAAGGATGTTGGAGAAATTGCCGAAGAACATAAATGATCGGTGGAGCCGCATTGTGGACAAATGGCTGAATAAGGAGGACGAGGAAACACAATGCTACCCTCCTTTCGAGCCATTCTGTGACTTCTTGGAGCAAGAGGCGCGCATCGCGTGCAACACTGTCTACTTTAAACAGAATAGCACAGAGATGAAAGAGGAGAAAAGGGTGGTAAGAGGTTTTCGCCAGAAGATGACGGCGCATTCATTTTAGACTGATGTTCGGGAAGAAGAGAACCTTTCAGGTTGCAATGAGGTGATTGTCCTCGCCACTGCCCATGCACCGGTGCTGAGCAAGGACAGGAGCTGTGTGCTATGTGGACGGTCGCACAGTTTGGAGTCTTGCGGACAATTTCACAAAATGAAACCCGCTGAACGCAAGATCTTTCTGAGGAAGAAGGGATTCTGTTACGGGTATATGGATGGAAGACATCTGTCAAGGACATGCAGCAAGAGAAAGGAATGTCAGACCTGTGGCGGCCTCCACCCAACTTTGCTGCATTATGATGCTAGACAGGAAGGAAAGTAAACCACAGAAGCACACACCAACGTGACTGCACACTGCACTAAGGCCAGTGCTGCGAGTGTCATATGACGCCAGACTGACATTTTCGACGTTGCAGGCCACTACAACTCGCTGATTGTGCCAGTGATGTTGTATCACAAGGATGCACTAGATGAGTCCATCATGGTGTACGCACTGTTAGATGACCAATCCAACTCGACCTTCATCGCCCAACAGACCATGGACAAACTGAAGGCTACTGGACAACCAGTCAAGATAAAGCTGGCGACGATGTTGGCAGAAAAACAATCAACAGTGAAGTGGTGCATGGACTGCCTATATATAATGTCAGTGAATGCACCCCTATTCCTTTGCCGGGAGCAATTTCCATGTACAGGAGCTTGATCCCACGACCGGAGACAGCTATGCAGTGGCGCCATCTCGCCTCTGTAGCAGTTACTTCCATACGAGGAAAATGTAGAGATTGGACTGGACTGTTCTCGAGCCATTAAGCCCAGAGAGCTGATACCAGGAGCTGGCGACGACCAATGGGCGGTGCGCATGTCACATGGCTGGGGAATTGCTGGCATAGTGGACCCCTCTCATTCTCAACTGGTGAGTGTAGCCAATGACAGGCCTTGTCACTTGGCATTTCGCACCCACGTTACGGAGATCAGCCCCTTGACAGTGTGCAATTTGTTCGACCTTGACTTCAACGAGAGAAAAGGGTATCTGTTGAAGACCGTCGTTTTCTGGACAAGCTCTCCGATGGACTACATAGGAGATCTGATAGACACTTTGAAACGCCATTGCCTTTCAAGGACGATGTCAAGCAACAGGCTGAAGAGACTTTCCCGCATGAATGGTACATTTCTATGCGACAGCCAGTACAGAGAAGACTACTCAAGGTTCATGACAGAGATAATCACCCATGGATATGCGGAACCTGTGCCGGCTGAGGAATTGACCATCGCTGAGGGAAGGACCTGGTACATTCCACATCACGGAGTGTACCACCTCAAGAAGCCAGGAAAGATACAAGTGGTTTTTGATTGCAGCGCGGAATATAGGAATATATAGTAATGGGCAAATCCCGTGTTGGCCCTTCAAGGTTTGTGACCATACCGCGTCTCGAGCTGAGCTGAAAAGGTCATCATCATGGCGGTCGAAGCAAAGGCTTTCCCAAGGGAACTGACCACTCTTCGTCGGCTAGGAGCATATGCTGCTGACCGGAAGCAGTGTGGACAGCGAAACCTGTCACTCAAAAAGGACAGTTGTCTCTACCGTCTAGATCCATACGTAGGTACTGTCACTAGCAAGGGCTACTGTCACTTCCTACCTGTGGAATTGTCTCAAGTGTAGGAAGATGCGTGGCGGGACTATGACTCCAAAAAAATTCCAACCTGCCAGAGGATAGGTTGGAGCCATCGGAACCCTCCACCTATAGTGCTGTGGATTTCTTCGGCCCCTTTTATATCAAAGAAGGACGGAGTGAGAAGAAAAAATGGGGAGTTATTTTCACGTGCATGACCAGCCGGGCTGTGCATATCGAGACGGCAAACTCCCTGTCAACGGATTCATTCATCAATGCCTATCGACGTTTCGTAGGCCGACGTGGACCTGTCAGACAGCTGCGCTCTGACCGCGGTACCAAGTTCGTGGGAGCCCGCTCTGAACCTGAGGCAGCTTTGGCTGAAATGAGTGATGGAAAGATCACCGCAGAACTGTTGAAAGAAAAATGTGACTGGGTGACCTTTAAGATGAATTCCCCTCACGCCAGCCACATGGGTGGTGTCTGGGAGCGGATGATCCGATCTGTCAGGAATGTGTTGTCAGCCTTACTCAACGCACATGGCGATCGATTGGATGAGGAATGGTGGAAGCCGAAGCCGTAGTGAACAGTCGGCCGATTACTTACCCCGACACCACAGTTCCCGACTCTGGGGAGCCCCTCTCACCGAGTCAGATTTTGACTCTTAAGTCAAGAGTCGTGCTACCACCGCCCGAGATCTTCATGAAGGAAGATCTGTACTGCCTAAACGTTGGTGTCTGGTTCAGTTCCTAGCCAACCAATTCTGGAACAGGTGGCGTGCAGAGTATTTACTGGCTCTGCAAGAAAGATCCAAGTGGAACAAGCAGCATCACAACCTTAAGAAAGGCGACATTGTCTTGGTAAAGGATGAATGCAACCCGCGTTGTCAGTGGCCTTTGGCCCGAGTCAACCAGAACTACCCAAGCGAAGACGGCTTGGTTCGCAAGGTCGAGGTGATGATAGCAAGTTCGACATATGATCGTCCAGTACACAAGCTAGTGCTTCTCTATGCACCAGGAAACGCCGACGAGGAGCCCAATTAGTACATCAACTTGTATAATGACATTTGTTTTCGGACATTGAGTCATTTTGTATCGGGTGTGGTGATCATACTTAGAATTAACATATGTTGAAGTTTTTTTGTGAGTTAAATTAGTAAATGGTTAACTAAATTTAGAGGAGCCATGTAAGTGCTAGTGCTAGTGCAGTTGTGTGGTGGCGCCATCTGGTAGGTGCATGTGTGCTATAGAGAATGGGAGGAGAGATTCCGCTAGGGTAGTGTCATGGCGTCGTGGTTTTGTGCGCGGCACGTGTTATAGGCGAAAATACAAAGATTTAGGAGATGACAACACTGGGATCAAGTTTACGTAAATAAACAGACATAGCGTTCAGAGTTGATGTATGAACCGCTATAATATTAGTCTGACAGTTAAAAACATTATAAAATGTGATTTATGAAGCAAAAGTATTACATTTTCGAAATAAATATGAAAGAGTAGCAATGCTGTTCGAGAATGAAACGTGTGTGGGGATTATTTATATAAGATTACATAATTTGTGTTTTGTTTAGTTAATACTGTTCAATTGTATATTAGCAGCACAACGACTATAATTATGGGAACCATAAACATTAATGTAACAAACTGAACGCTTACCTTTGATACTAACATAACTTGAATTTAAAGAAAAGCAAAATGTTACATCTAACTTTCCGATAAACTCATTAGCATATTTAATTGTTCTTCCTTTTCTTTTCCCAAACGTCCTGACATCCAGAGAATAATGCATTCGTCATCTATCCAGCCGGAACAGAAGAGTCATATTGTGTCGACCTGACCACGGGCAAGATGACCGTCCTCCCGGGGAATACGCCAAACGTGATGTGGACAAAGAAACCAACGTCGAACGGTGGACACTGTGAACTGCAGGTGGTAACGATTACACCCGAGCTGGGCCCGATCTGTGTCCTTCCATATGGGTTTCGAGAGTTCGAGTAAATACTCATTCAACATTGCAGACTGCGCCACCAACAACGGCTGGGGTAAGATAATTACTCGTTCAATGTAATGCACGTAATGCACAGGTGTAATATAATACAAGTGTAATATAATACAGGTGTAATATAATACAGGTATGTACGTACAATTATGTGTTGCATGCGCGTCCAGTAACGTGAAATGTCGACATAAAATGTACATTCGAACAGTTTGCAATAAAACTTTAGCTGCAACTGCTAATGTGTTAGGAGGCGATGACGATCTAATCGATGACACACAAACGTGGCTATACGTGTTAATAACTAACAATGGCAACTAGATAAGTGTAACAGTTCGGGTGTTATGTGTAAAGTGTGGTGTCCGCCAAAAACCCAGTGCAGCATGGATGGATGGATAGCATGGATATATGGTGTTAATATGTATGCAATTACCTAACAGTTGTGCTCGTTTGGGTCTGACATAACTAATAACTGCTATATAAATAATACTAACGAATACTGAAGTTACACGTTCCCCGTGTACATGCGTCAATGTCGTTATCAATATGCTTCTCATGTGTTGCAACTGGTGACGCTTGTTCGACAGTAGACGCTGCTACGGCAACTACTTGAAACTGTTTAGCAGTGACATCGGAGGTTTCACTCTCCTAAAGTCACAGCCGTACGCTGTCAAGACAGCCATATTGATTCGACTGTCGACGAATCAGATGTATGCCACTGACTACGAAGGTTTCAACTACTACAAAGAAGACAATGGACTGTTCGTATTCCACACGGACCATGGACCTGAACTTAGATTGTTAGCAATACTTATGAGCCCATTACTATTCAAATATAAAACCCGGTAGGATTATTACAAGTTGATGTCAATATTATATAAAGCATAATATAACTTTATTCAATATTTGACCCCCCAAGGAGTAATGTCACTTCAGTACAACTTGGCAGAAATGGTCATTTATTATTTATCTCTATAAAAAGGCAAAAAAAGTTGGGAGCTCCTGAGCAACATTTTTAAATATAGCAGCAGAATTTTTATCAAAACCCATATTTGACCACAATCAGTAATGACTTTTCAGTAAAAGTTGGCCAAAATGTTTATCTCTATATACAAAGAAAGGCAAAAATATATGTTTTGCCATCTTGAAAGCACAACCCTAACCAAATGGTCTTCAATCCATACCCCATAAACATCCATAATTTGAGTGTTTTAAAAGCTTGATGCTCCCAACAAAATGGTTCGCAAGTTTTTTAAATGAACAAATACAGTAAACAAATATTTTATGTACATTATTTACATATACTTTCATTTAAAATATTTATTGGCATTTAAAACGAGACAGACCAGCAGAAACACAAAATAATCTTGTTCTCATAAGTTTATTGAATGTGTACACGGATTTACACAATTATTTCATTGGAACATGATATATAATTTTAGATTGTGATTTCAAGTGCGAACATTATCATAAGCATGGGTGTCAACAGTTTAGTGTGATGTATGCCCAGTCACAGGTCTTATGAAAAGAACTATTTTTAATGTGCACATTATGCGCCATTTACCTCACTCAAGCTACCTATAAGAAACTATTACAGACCACCGATGAGCAAACAGAAATTACATCATGATTTCCAAAATTTAGTATGCGTAATGAATATAACTTTGTACATGTTGTAATGAACATATAAAACAGCGGCAAAACATGCAGCATTCTCATTAT
Source organism: Lamellibrachia columna (assembly GCA_963662155.1). NCBI lineage: Eukaryota > Metazoa > Annelida > Polychaeta > Sabellida > Siboglinidae > Lamellibrachia > Lamellibrachia columna. Next base: position 60,898,392 of record OY759266.1, read on the forward strand.
ATTATATACAACATTGTTATTTTGTCACCTTTGACAAACAGTGACATTTCTAGCTAGCTGCAAATGGTCACAGATTTCGAGTAAATCTGCAAGTTTCACCGGTTTCAAAAACGCCTAAATTTTCAGTGCAATATCGTAATCGTCAAACAGTAACTGCTGTTAATGAATTAGCTGCATGCGATTGCATGTCTTGTGCTTGCTTGTGCTAACAGCATCTCACCAGAACCCAATTATTATATACACCATTGTCCAGCCTTCTGCAGTGATTGTGTCGACACTGTTAAACTTACATTCCTTGTCGCTGTGCCCGTCTAAAATTATGCCACTTTGTAGCAAAAACATCACCTGCTGTTAGTACAGGGATGTCGGGTGTTAACATATAATATCCTTTCTCATACTAACGTCCAGCTAAATGTTTCGCTGCTTCGATGGTGTCACTGCGTCACATCTTATTCGCGACACCCCAATATTCACAGTAACGCAGCTGATGAAATGCTAAGATCACAGTGCAAGAAATGACTGCTGGTCTTCTACAAGCTGTTGCCATCAGAGTAGATGATCTCTGGTGGCATCTCATCGAGTATCTGCACAATGTAACTAGCGACATCTACCTCCGCCTGCTTGTACTTCTCGACAAACGCATGTTTCTGAAAACAAACAAACAAACAACGTATATAATGTTCACACAATCTCCAACCATGAATGAACAACTTGTGAAAACAAAGACTGCTTTTTAATGATATCTTATAAAATGAACATTTTATGTTGTTAAGGGTTGTGATGTTAAAAAATACAATACCAATTAATACCACCATGCCGCCACACACCTCCAACACCACCATGCCGCCACATACCTCCAACACCACCATGCACCTCCAACACCACCAAGCCACCACACACTACCATGCCACCACACACCTCCAACACTACCATGCCGCCACACACCTCCAACACTACCATGCTGCCACACACCTCCAACACCACCATGGCACCACATACCTCCAACACCACCATGCCACCACACACCTCTAACACCACCATGTCACCACACACTTCCAACACCACCATGCCACCACACACCTTCAACACCACCACACACCACCATGCCACCACACACCTCCAATACCACCATGCTGCCACACAGCTCCAACACCACCATGATGCAACACAGCTCCAACACCACCATGCCGCCACACACTTCCAGCTACCATCAGTGGGCCACACATTTTTTTTTTACATAAAGACAACTGAGGTGACACCTACCAGCAGTTTGTTGTACTTTGGTCGCTGGTCGTACTCCTTTATGAGGCTGAAATCGTAACAGGCGCTATTAATGACAATTCACATTTATGCAGTCACTTCCAACATCTAGTTTAGTATTGACAGCATGCGATGATGCAAGGTGCAGTGCACACGGCTCTGCCAGTCACCTACTTCTGCATTTTTATTTTCAAACTAACTTCTATTTTTATATGACGTACTGTATACATAACTCATGGTTTCTGCAGCTATAAATACATTGTATGCCAAGCATTAATATTTACAAAGTAGTGATCAATTTATATTATTTTATTCTCTATCGTACTTCCTTTTTGTTTCTTTTCTTACATAATTTAAAAATACTATTTGATGTATTTATGTCCTCAACAGTGAACGGGACATTAGCCCCGGATTTGATGGTGTTTAAATGAAATTTTTTATTATTATTGTCGTACATCAGGTTTTATCCCTTCCTCGCACTGTATTCACATCAACAGTGGACACTGGTCATTACACATCAGGTTTTATCCCTTCCTCGCACTGTATTCACATCAACAGTGGACACTGGTCATTACACATCAGGTTTTATCCCTTCCTCGCACTGTATTCACCTCAACAGTGGACACTGGTCATTACACATCAGGTTTTATCCCTTCCTCGCACTGTATTCACATCAACAGTGGACACTGGTAATTACACATCAGGTTTTATCCCTTCCTCGCACTGTGTTCACATCAACAGTGGACACTGGTCATTACACATGAGGTTTTATCCCTTCCTTCCACTGTATTCACATCAACAGTGGACACTGGTCATTACACATCAGGTTTTATCTCTTCCTTCCACTGTATTCACATCAACAGTGGACACTGGTCATTACACATCAGGTTTTATCCCTTCCTTCCACTGTATTCACCTCAACAGTGGACACTGGTCATTACACATCAGGTTTTATCCCTTCCTCGCACTGTATTCACATCAACAGTGGACACTGGTCATTACACATCAGGTTTTATCCCTTCCTCGCACTGTATTCACATCAACAGTGGACACTGGTCATTACACATCAGGTTTTATCCCTTCCACTGTATTCACCTCAACAGTGGACACTGGTCATTACACATCAGGTTTTATCTCTTCCTTCCACTGTATTCACATCAACAGTGGACACTGGTCAATACACATCAGGTTTTATCCCTTCCTCGCACTGTATTCACCTCAACAGTGGACACTGGTCATTACACATCAGGTTTTATCTCTTCCTTCCACTGTATTCACATCAACAGTGGACACTGGTCATTACACATGAGGTTTTATCCCTTCCTTCCACTGTATTCACATCAACAGTGGACACTGGTCATTACACATCAGGTTTTATCCCTTCCTTCCACTGTATTCACATCAACAGTGGACACTGGTCATTACACATCAGGTTTTATCCCTTCCACTGTATTCACATCAACAGTGGACACTGGTCATTACACATCAGGTTTTATCCCTTCCACTGTATTCACCTCAACAGTGGACACTGGTCATTACACATCAGGTTTTATCCCTTCCTTCCACTGTATTCACATCAACAGTGGACACTGGTCATTACACATCAGGTTTTATCTCTTCCTTCCACTGTATTCACATCAACAGTGGACACTGGTCATTACACATCAGGTTTTATCCCTTCCTTCCACTGTATTCACATCAACAGTGGACACTGGTCATTACACATCAGGTTTTATCCCTTCCTCGCACTGTGTTCACATCAACAGTGGACACTGGTCATTACACATCAGGTTTTATCCCTTCCTTCCACTGTATTCACCTCAACAGTGGACACTGGTCATTACACATCAGGTTTTATCCCTTCCTTCCACTGTATTCACATCAACAGTGGACACTGGTCATTACACATCAGGTTTTATCCCTTCCACTGTATTCACCTCAACAGTGGACACTGGTCATTACACATCAGGTTTTATCCCTTCCTCGCACTGTATTCACCTCAACAGTGGACACTGGTCATTACACATCAGGTTTTATCCCTTCCTCGCACTGTATTCACATCAACAGTGGACACTGGTCATTACACATCAGGTTTTATCCCTTCCACTGTATTCACATCAACAGTGGACACTGGTCATTACACATCAGGTTTTATCCCTTCCTTCCACTGTATTCACCTCAACAGTGGACACTGGTCATTACACATCAGGTTTTATCCCTTCCACTGTATTCACCTCAACAGTGGACACTGGTCATTACACATCAGGTTTTATCCCTTCCACTGTATTCACCTCAACAGTGGACACTGGTCATTACACATCAGGTTTTATCCCTTCCACTGTGTTCACATCAACAGTGGACACTGGTCATTACACATCAGGTTTTATCCCTTCCTTCCACTGTATTCACATCAACAGTGGACACTGGTCATTACACATCAGGTTTTATCCCTTCCTCGCACTGTGTTCACATCAACAGTGGACACTGGTCATTACACATCAGGTTTTATCCCTTCCTTCCACTGTATTCACCTCAACAGTGGACACTGGTCATTACACATCAGGTTTTATCCCTTCCACTGTATTCACCTCAACAGTGGACACTGGTCATTACACATCAGGTTTTATCCCTTCCTCGCACTGTATTCACATCAACAGTGGACACTGGTCATTACACATCAGGTTTTATCCCTTCCACGCACTGTATTCACATCAACAGTGGACACTGGTCATTACACATCAGGTTTTATCCCTTCCTTCCACTGTATTCACATCAACAGTGGACACTGGTCATTACACATCAGGTTTTATCCCTTCCTCGCACTGTATTCACATCAACAGTGGACACTGGTCATTACACATCAGGTTTTATCCCTTCCTCGCACTGTATTCACATCAACAGTGGACACTGGTCATTACACATCAGGTTTTATCCCTTCCACTGTATTCACCTCAACAGTGGACACTGGTCATTACACATCAGGTTTTATCCCTTCCTTCCACTGTATTCACATCAACAGTGGACACTGGTCATTACACATCAGGTTTTATCCCTTCCTCGCACTGTATTCACATCAACAGTGGACACTGGTCATTACACATCAGGTTTTATCCCTTCCTTCCACTGTATTCACCTCAACAGTGGACACTGGTCATTACACATCAGGTTTTATCCCTTCCTTCCACTGTATTCACATCAACAGTGGACACTGGTCATTACACATGAGGTTTTATCTCTTCCTTCCACTGTATTCACCTCAACAGTGGACACTGGTCATTACACATGAGGTTTTATCCCTTCCTTCCACTGTATTCACATCAACAGTGGACACTGGTCATTACACATCAGGTTTTATCCCTTCCTCGCACTGTATTCACATCAACAGTGGACACTGGTCATTACACATCAGGTTTTATCCCTTCCTTCCACTGTATTCACATCAACAGTGGACACTGGTCATTACACATCAGGTTTTATCCCTTCCTTCCACTGTATTCACATCAACAGTGGACACTGGTCATTACACATCAGGTTTTATCCCTTCCTTCCACTGTATTCACATCAACAGTGGACACTGGTCATTACACATGAGGTTTTATCCCTTCCTTCCACTGTATTCACATCAACAGTGGACACTGGTCATTACACATCAGGTTTTATCCCTTCCTCGCACTGTATTCACATCAACAGTGGACACTGGTCATTACACATCAGGTTTTATCCCTTCCTCGCACTGTATTCACATCAACAGTGGACACTGGTCATTACACATCAGGTTTTATCCCTTCCTCGCACTGTATTCACATCAACAGTGGACACTGGTCATTACACATCAGGTTTTATCCCTTCCTCGCACTGTATTCACATCAACAGTGGACACTGGTCATTACACATCAGGTTTTATCCCTTCCTCGCACTGTATTCACATCAACAGTGGACACTGGTCATTACACATCAGGTTTTATCCCTTCCTCGCACTGTATTCACATCAACAGTGGACACTGGTCATTACACATCAGGTTTTATCCCTTCCTCGCACTGTATTCACATCAACAGTGGACACTGGTCATTACACATCAGGTTTTATCCCTTCCTCGCACTGTATTCACCTCAACAGTGGACACTGGTCATTACACATCAGGTTTTATCCCTTCCTTCCACTGTATTCACATCAACAGTGGGCACTGGTCATTACACATCAGGTTTTATCCCTTCCTTCCACTGTATTCACCTCAACAGTGGGCACTGGTCATTACACATCAGGTTTTATCCCTTCCTCGCACTGTATTCACCTCAACAGTGGACACTGGTCATTACACATCAGGTTTTATCCCTTCCTCGCACTGTATTCACCTCAACAGTGGACACTGGTCATTACACATCAGGTTTTATCCCTTCCTCGCACTGTATTCACATCAACAGTGGACACTGGTCATTACACATCAGGTTTTATCCCTTCCTCGCACTGTATTCACATCAACAGTGGACACTGGTCATTACACATCAGGTTTTATCCCTTCCTCGCACTGTATTCACCTCAACAGTGGACACTGGTCATTACACATCAGGTTTTATCCCTTCCTTCCACTGTATTCACATCAACAGTGGACACTGGTCATTACACATCAGGTTTTATCCCTTCCTTCCACTGTATTCACATCAACAGTGGACACTGGTCATTACACATCAGGTTTTATCCCTTCCTCGCACTGTATTCACCTCAACAGTGGACACTGGTCATTACACATCAGGTTTTATCCCTTCCTTCCACTGTATTCACATCAACAGTGGACACTGGTCATTACACATCAGGTTTTATCCCTTCCTCGCACTGTATTCACATCAACAGTGGACACTGGTCATTACACATCAGGTTTTATCTCTTCCTTCCACTGTATTCACATCAACAATGGACACTGGTCATTACACATCAGGTTTTATCCCTTCCTCGCACTGTATTCACCTCAACAGTGGACACTGGTCATTACACATCAGGTTTTATCCCTTCCTTCCATTGTATTCACCTCAACAGTGGACACTGGTCATTACACATCAGGTTTTATCCCTTCCTTCCACTGTATTCACATCAACAGTGGACACTGGTCATTACACATCAGGTTTTATCCCTTCCTTCCACTGTATTCACCTCAACAGTGGACACTGGTCATTACACATCAGGTTTTATCCCTTCCTTCCACTGTATTCACCTCAACAGTGGACACTGGTCATTACACATCAGGTTTTATCCCTTCCTTCCACTGTATTCACATCAACAGTGGACACTGGTCATTACACATCAGGTTTTATCCCTTCCTCGCACTGTATTCACATCAACAGTGGACACTGGTCATTACACATCAGGTTTTATCCCTTCCACTGTATTCACCTCAACAGTGGACACTGGTCATTACACATCAGGTTTTATCTCTTCCTTCCACTGTATTCACATCAACAGTGGACACTGGTCATTACACATCAGGGTTTATCCCTTCCTCGCACTGTGTTCACATCAACAGTGGACACTGGTCATTACACATCAGGTTTTATCCCTTCCTCGCACTGTGTTCACATCAACAGTGGACACTGGTCATTACACATCAGGTTTTATCCCTTCCTTCCACTGTATTCACCTCAACAGTGGACACTGGTCATTACACATCAGGTTTTATCCCTTCCACTGTATTCACCTCAACAGTGGACACTGGTCATTACACATCAGGTTTTATCTCTTCCTTCCACTGTATTCACATCAACAGTGGACACTGGTCATTACACATCAGGTTTTATCCCTTCCTTCCACTGTATTCACATCAACAGTGGACACTGGTCATTACACATCAGGTTTTATCCCTTCCTCGCACTGTATTCACCTCAACAGTGGACACTGGTCATTACACATCAGGTTTTATCCCTTCCACTGTATTCACCTCAACAGTGGACACTGGTCATTACACATCAGGTTTTATCCCTTCCTTCCACTGTATTCACATCAACAGTGGACACTGGTCATTACACATCAGGTTTTATCTCTTCCTTCCACTGTATTCACATCAACAGTGGACACTGGTCATTACACATCAGGTTTTATCCCTTCCTTCCACTGTATTCACATCAACAGTGGACACTGGTCATTACACATCAGGTTTTATCCCTTCCTCGCACTGTATTCACATCAACAGTGGACACTGGTCATTACACATCAGGTTTTATCCCTTCCTTCCACTGTATTCACATCAACAGTGGACACTGGTCATTACACATCAGGTTTTATCCCTTCCTCGCACTGTATTCACCTCAACAGTGGACACTGGTCATTACACATCAGGTTTTATCCCTTCCTTCCACTGTATTCACATCAACAGTGGACACTGGTCATTACACATCAGGTTTTATCCCTTCCTCGCACTGTATTCACCTCAACAGTGGACACTGGTCATTACACATCAGGTTTTATCCCTTCCTCGCACTGTATTCACATCAACAGTGGACACTGGTCATTACACATCAGGTTTTATCTCTTCCTTCCACTGTATTCACCTCAACAGTGGACACTGGTCATTACACATCAGGTTTTATCCCTTCCTTCCACTGTATTCACATCAACAGTGGACACTGGTCATTACACATCAGGTTTTATCCCTTCCTTCCACTGTATTCACATCAACAGTGGACACTGGTCATTACACATCAGGTTTTATCCCTTCCTCGCACTGTATTCACCTCAACAGTGGACACTGGTCATTACACATCAGGTTTTATCCCTTCCTTCCACTGTATTCACATCAACAGTGGACACTGGTCATTACACATCAGGTTTTATCCCTTCCACTGTATTCACATCAACAGTGGACACTGGTCATTACACATCAGGTTTTATCCCTTCCTTCCACTGTATTCACATCAACAGTGGACACTGGTCATTACACATCAGGTTTTATCTCTTCCTCGCACTGTATTCACTTCAACAGTGGACACTGGTCATTACACATCAGGTTTTATCCCTTCCTCGCACTGTATTCACATCAACAGTGGACACTGGTCATTACACATCAGGTTTTATCCCTTCCTCGCACTGTATTCACATCAACAGTGGACACTGGTCATTACACATCAGGTTTTATCTCTTCCTTCCACTGTATTCACCTCAACAGTGGACACTGGTCATTACACATCAGGTTTTATCCCTTCCTTCCACTGTATTCACATCAACAGTGGACACTGGTCATTACACATCAGGTTTTATCCCTTCCTCGCACTGTATTCACATCAACAGTGGACACTGGTCATTACACATCAGGTTTTATCCCTTCCTTCCACTGTATTCACATCAACAGTGGACACTGGTCATTACACATCAGGTTTTATCCCTTCCTTCCACTGTATTCACATCAACAGTGGACACTGGTCATTACACATCAGGTTTTATCCCTTCCTCGCACTGTATTCACATCAACAGTGGACACTGGTCATTACACATCAGGTTTTATCCCTTCCTCGCACTGTATTCACATCAACAGTGGACACTGGTCATTACACATCAGGTTTTATCCCTTCCTTCCACTGTATTCACATCAACAGTGGACACTGGTCATTACACATCAGGTTTTATCCCTTCCTTCCACTGTATTCACCTCAACAGTGGACACTGGTCATTACACATTAGGTTTTATCCCTTCCTTCCACTGTATTCACATCAACAGTGGACACTGGTCATTACACATCAGGTTTTATCCCTTCCTCGCACTGTATTCACCTCAACAGTGGACACTGGTCATTACACATCAGGTTTTATCCCTTCCTTCCACTGTATTCACCTTAACAGTGGACACTGGTCATTACACATCAGGTTTTATCCCTTCCTCGCACTGTATTCACATCAACAGTGGACACTGGTCATTACACATCAGGTTTTATCCCTTCCTTCCACTGTATTCACATCAACAGTGGACACTGGTCATTACACATCAGGTTTTATCCCTTCCACTGTATTCACATCAACAGTGGACACTGGTCATTACACATCAGGTTTTATCCCTTCCTTCCACTGTATTCACATCAACAGTGGACACTGGTCATTACACATCAGGTTTTATCCCTTCCTCGCACTGTATTCACATCAACAGTGGACACTGGTCATTACACATCAGGTTTTATCCCTTCCTTCCACTGTATTCACATCAACAGTGGACACTGGTCATTACACATCAGGTTTTATCCCTTCCTCGCACTGTATTCACATCAACAGTGGACACTGGTCATTACACATCAGGTTTTATCCCTTCCTTCCACTGTATTCACATCAACAGTGGACACTGGTCATTACACATCAGGTTTTATCCCTTCCTTCCACTGTATTCACATCAACAGTGGACACTGGTCATTACACATCAGGTTTTATCCCTTCCTCGCACTGTATTCACCTCAACAGTGGACACTGGTCATTACACATCAGGTTTTACACACACTGACCCTGTGTGGGTCTTTTACTTCCCCTAGTCCTTGGCATATACACCAGTGAATGAAGTTGTTGAAGCTTCGAAGCAGCAGCATGGTGGACTTGAACCCCGGTCCTGATGACTCACAGTCTGGTGGACTGAAACCCTGGTCCTCGCGACTCACAGTCTGGTGGACTTGAACCCCGGTCCTCGTGACTCAGTCTGGTGGACTTGAACCCCGGTCCTCATGACTCACAGTCTGGTGGACTGGAACCCCAGTTCATGTGACTCACAGTCTGATGGACTGGAACCTTGGGCCTTGCGACTCACAGCATGGTGGACTTGAACCCCGGTCCTGATGACTCACAGTCTGGTGGACTGAAACCCTGGTCCTCGCGACTCAGTCTGGTGGACTGAAATCAAGATCCTCACGACTCAGTCTGGTGGACTTGAACCTTGGTCCTCGTGACTCAGTCTGGTGGACTTGAACCCCGGTCCTCGTGACTCAGTCTGGTGGACTTGAACCCCGGTCCTCGTGACTCAGTCTGGTGGACTGGAACCCCAGTTCATGTGACTCACAGTCTGATGGACTGGAACCTTGGGCCTTGCGACTCACAATCTGGTGGAGTTTAACCTTGGTCTTCGCGACTCAGTCTTGTGGACTGAAATCACGGTCCTCACGAGTCAGTCTGGTGAACTGAAATCACAGTCCTCACGAGTCAGTCTGGTGAACTTGAACCCTGGTCCTCACGACTCAGTCTGATGGACTGGAACAATGGTGCTTGCGACTCACAGCATGGTGGACTGGAACCCCGGTCCTCGCAACTCACAGCATGGTGGACTAGAACCCCGGTCCTCGCGACTCAGTCTGGTGGACTGGAACCCCGGTCCTCGTGACTCACAGCATGGTGGACTAGAACCCCGTTCCTCGTGACTCACAGTCTGGTGCTTTATTACCAAATGGTGCCCCCAATATAACCTCTTACCTCCCGCACTGCATAAGTTCCTGCATAACAATCAGTGTGAATTCACAATCATTTGATCTAGGTTTAAGGAATTGTATGCAGATTCTCTGTAACTAGTTTTCAACAGCAGTGAATTTTTCTGACCCGCCCCGCCCCGCCCCACGCCTTCCCTCCTCACCAGGTGTTCACAAAGTTGATGAAGTCCGGCGAGAATCGTGTGTTGTCATTATCCAAGCTTGGAGCATCGCCCTTGACCACCTGGGTCAGCTGGTCAAACACATTCGTCCACTTTGGGTATGGGAACCGACCAGTGGCGACCTCTATCTGCAGGTACAAAACAGATGTTGTATGTGAGGTACCAAAGGCTGTCTCAATGCAACCTTGTATAAGAATAAATAAAACTAAAGCACTGAACTCTTCAGGAACCCGACCTGAAAGGCACAACAAACCAGAACTGTTAAGCGTACTACAGTCATGCTTCGTTATTGTGTGCCCCATTTTAACACGTATTCGGATATAAGGCGGTCGGTCATGGACCCCGATTTTCTACCGCCAGGGGAAATTGCCAAATGTGTGTGCGTTTTGATCACAGCACTGATCTAATTCATACCTAGCACTTGTTTTGGGTGATGTACTCCTCGTGTTTGTCAAACCTACTTAGAATTGCTTTGATAATTCTCAACAAACATTAGATGAATAATGTCAATGAACAATTGGCTGTTGTTTGTTTTGCGCTGCCACCAGCATCAGTCGTTGATGCTGGCTTTGGCAGTTTGTGAACTGCAATCGAGATTCACAAATAAGCCTCGCGTAAGAATTAGATAAACAGTTTTAAATGCAACTTATTATGCAATACCAATATAACACTACAGTGAAATGGCATGCTTCCATTGCATTGTAAATCTAATTGTTTTCGCAGTGCAAAACCAACATCCCAAATGCCTAACCCAAGGCGCTAACGATGTGCTAAAAACAAAACGGTGAATCAAGATCTGCTGAAAGATGAAATGAAACAGTTATTAATTTTACCTATTGTTGTTTTCTATGTTTAATCAGCTTTCATATTGCGTGTGTCAACTCATATACGTTTTTGGCTGCTCAGATCCAGGTTATTATTTTTGATTCATAGGCCTACTAGTCCAGTACGTCGTCATCTATTCTATCTATTCCAATCTATTCCATAACAGTTTACATACATGTATTTTATTCAGTTCAACATTCAACAGAGACTGACATTTAACAATAATACGCGTTGACGCTAGTTGACTTGTTTAATAAGCTCTATAAACTGCGCATTGACATATAAGACCAGTGGCAGTGGCTTCGACAGTGTTCTTGGACTTGGTGCAGTGGGCAGCGATTGTTGTGGTTTAGTAGCTCCCTGGTGGCAGATATAGCAACACCTAGTGTGCCTCACGTACAACGCAGTCCGAATTGATGGACCCCGACCACCACATTATGAGGCTCGACTGTATTATGAACATGGGCAAGCAAGACTCATCATCAGAGCATGGCACTGCCGACGATATAGGGAGGAAACAAATCGTATAGCGGAGGCAATGTTAAAAAGAAGGGAAACGATTACTAAAATGAAAAAACAGAAGCAATATGAACAGGAAACATAATGAGAAATTCTACATAATCTCTCATGTAACAAGACAAAATTAATCACAACAGAACATTTACTGACATGTCTCTCAACTGTGAATCTTCCAGTCTATCACTGCAACAGCACCAAGACACGCAATACTGTTTTGTTGTGTTTATCAACATGTTATGAACATTATCAACATGTTGTGAACATTTCAAGGAAAACAGCACAGTTGACCTACCATTGTGATTCCTAAACTCCACACATCTGACCGCACATCGTAGCCACGACTGCATGCTCGTGGGTCTATCCTCTCTGGCTGGAAACATCAAATACACGATAAGTACATGGTAAGCACAAGGTAAGCACATGGCAAGTACATGGTAAGTACATGGTAAGCACAAGGCAAGCACATGGTAAGTACATGGCTCTGGTGACTATTGTATAAGCACCAATACATGTCATCAAACCAAACATTTTATGGTATTATAAAACAAACCTATTGGAAGCATGGTCAAAGTAAGATGGCATATTTGCATATTAGACAGAGGAGGAGAGTGTAATGTTGGAGTCAATGATATGCCCAAAACTTAATCCTGTGAAAGCCTGACCCCAATAAACAAATACTGGTCAAAGTATATTCAAATAATTGTGGTTCATCAAAACATATTTGAGCGCTCAAGATGCTAAAATGGATCTAGTTTATACTACATAACATGATTTTATTATAAAAACAATTAGACTTTTGTAACTATATTACACTATACTGCCATGGCAAATTTTAAATCTGTACCACATCTAGCATACAACAGGGGGACTTACTGCCATATATGGGCGACACCCCGCGTCCCTTGTCTTGGCTATCGAGTCGACAAGCTGACCACTGATCCCGAAGTCGCACAGTTTGATGTTGCCCGAGCGGTCAAGAAGAATGTTTGATGGCTTAACATCTAAAACATCATCACCACCTCATATCAACATGGCTGAATGGCTTAGATTCAATCATCATCATCTCATATCAACATGGCTGAATGGCTTAGATTCAATCATCACCACCTCATATCAACACGGCTGAATGGCCTAGATTCAATCATCATCATCTCATATCAACATGGCTGAATGGCTTAGATTCAATCATCATCATCTCATATCAACATGGCTGAATGGCCTAGATTCAATCATCATCATCTCATATCAACATGGCTGAATGGCTTAGATTCAATCATCATCTCATATCAACATGGCTGAATGGACTAGATTCAATCATCATCATCTCATATCAACATGGCTGAATGGCTTAGATTCAATCATCACCACCTCATATCAACACGGCTGAATGGCCTAGATTCAATCATCATCATCTCATATCAACATGGCTGAATGGCTTAGATTCAATCATCATCTCATATCAACATGGCTGAATGGACTAGATTCAATCATCATCATCTCATATCAACATGGCTGAATGGCTTAGATTCAATCATCATCATCTCATATCAACATGGCTGAATGGCTTAGATTCAATCATCATCATCTCATATCAACATGGCTGAATGGCTTAGATTCAATCATCATCATCTCATATCAACATGGCTGAATGGCTTAGATTCAATCATCACCACCTCATATCAACACGGCTGAATGGCCTAGATTCAATCATCATCATCTCATATCAACATGGCTGAATGGCTTAGATTCAATCATCATCATCTCATATCAACATGGCTGAATGGCCTAGATTCAATCATCATCATCTCATATCAACATGGCTGAATGGCTTAGATTCAATCATCATCTCATATCAACATGGCTGAATGGACTAGATTCAATCATCATCATCTCATATCAACATGGCTGAATGGCTTAGATTCAATCATCACCACCTCATATCAACACGGCTGAATGGCCTAGATTCAATCATCATCATCTCATATCAACATGGCTGAATGGCTTAGATTCAATCATCATCTCATATCAACATGGCTGAATGGACTAGATTCAATCATCATCATCTCATATCAACATGGCTGAATGGCTTAGATTCAATCATCACCACCTCATATCAACACGGCTGAATGGCCTAGATTCAATCATCATCATCTCATATCAACATGGCTGAATGGCTTAGATTCAATCATCATCATCTCATATCAACATGGCTGAATGGCCTAGATTAAATCATCATCATCTCATATCAACATGGCTGAATGGCCTAGATTCAATCATCATCATCTCATATCAACATGGCTGAATGGCCTAGATTCAATCATCATCATCTCATATCAACACGGCTGAATGGCCTAGATTAAATCATCATCATCTCATATCAACATGGCTGAATGGCCTAGATTCAATCATCATCATCTCATATCAACATGGCTGAATGGCTTAGATTCAATCATCATCTCATATCAACATGGCTGAATGGACTAGATTCAATCATCATCATCTCATATCAACATGGCTGAATGGCTTAGATTCAATCATCACCACCTCATATCAACACGGCTGAATGGCCTAGATTCAATCATCATCATCTCATATCAACATGGCTGAATGGCTTAGATTCAATCATCATCATCTCATATCAACATGGCTGAATGGCCTAGATTAAATCATCATCATCTCATATCAACATGGCTGAATGGCCTAGATTCAATCATCATCATCTCATATCAACACGGCTGAATGGCTTAGATTCAATCATCATCATCATCTCATATCAACATGGCTGAATGGCCTAGATTCAATCATCATCATCTCATATCAACATGGCTGAATGGCTTAGATTCAATCATCATCATCTCATATCAACATGGCTAAATGGCCTAGATTCAATCATCATCATCTCATATCAACATGGCTGAATGGCTTAGATTCAATCATCATCTCATATCAACATGGCTGAATGGACTAGATTCAATCATCATCATCTCATATCAACATGGCTGAATGGCTTAGATTCAATAATACATCTCACCAAAATAGTTAAACCTGTGCCTGACTGTCCAACCAAAAGGTCAACAATTCAGTAGAGATTATAACACAACTTGTACATAAATGCACATTTTTCAACAATGTGATGGTTGTGTTCAATTTAACCTAGTCAGCCAATGCAACATTTTAACTATAGGCAGTAGAAAACTGCCATTCATAAATCTGAGAGTGTGTGCATTCATGCAGTAGTCTGTGTGTGGGAGTATGTGTACATGTTAGTATGCATGTTTGTTGGTGTACATGACCTCTGGTTATAAAACAGAATTCAGGAGACATTGCAGAGAAATTCAGACATGGCTGCTGCGAATGTCTTGAAGGAAAAAGCTGTGAGAGAAAGGCTGTGAGAGAAAGGCTGTGAGAGAAAGGCTGTGAGCCTGGTTCTGTCAAATGATACTTTGTATGCAGTGATAAACATGTTCTATTCTCCTAACAAACAATCTGCTACCTAAATATGAATTAGTATAATTGTTTTATGCAAGACGCATCATAGACCAAAACCACGCAAACTGGGTTTAGACTAGTTTTATGCTACAATCTACTCTCGTGGGCCAAATAAACATACAGGGGGGCAAATCAGTCAAATGTAATAATAGTATAATGCAGAATAACAGTATTGGGGAGCAAACTGTTCAAAATAAATAATAGTACAGTGTGAAAAAGTCACTAGTATATTTGTCTTTTTTAGCATGGAAGCAATTATTTTTACTCGATGTGAAGCCAAGGTGTCCCCCATTTTGTCTGTTGAGTATGCATAAACATTGTGCGTATTCACGTCACCACAAATATAGTAACTGCATTTTATATTTGTGAAAAAATGGGGAATTTTCCGTTTTTCAATGGGCACTAAAGTTTTATTTAATTGAATACGCAAGCCCGTTTTCAGGGGAAACCGCTGCCAGCTCCAGTAGGGAGCAAGTGAATTTAGCGGTAAACCGCTCCGTGGATGATTGATTAGCGCTAGCAATAGAAATGAGAGCGATTGTTCTCCTAAAAATTATACCCTGCATAATTTGCTATGATTATCGGAGAATAATTTTTATAGGCTGGCACAAATGTTTAAATTTAACAATAGTATAGTGCCAAATAAGGTACGTAGAGGGTGGCATTTTTCATCAAATAAATACGCGTACAGGGATGCTTATTTGGCACTCAAGAGTAGTTGATACTTGACAGTTTCATGCTACCATCTAGTTGATACTTGACAGTTTCATGCTACCATCTAGTTGATACTTGACAGTTTCATGCTACCATCTAGTTGATACTTGACAGTTTCATGCTACCATCTAGTTGATACTTGACAGTTTCATGCTACCATCTAGTTGATACTTGACAGTTTCATGCTACCATCTAGTTGATTCTTGACAGTTTCATGCTACCATCTAGTTGATACTTGACAGTTTCATGCTACCATCTAGTTGATACTTGACAGTTTCATGCTACCATCTAGTTGATACTTGACAGTTTCATGCTACCATCTAGTTGATACTTGACAGTTTCATGCTACCATCTAGTTGATACTTGACAGTTTCATGCTACCATCTAGTTGATACTTGACAGTTTCATGCTACCATCTAGTTGATACTTGACAGTTTCATGCTACCATCTAGTTGATACTTGACAGTTTCATGCTACCATCTAGTTGATTCTTGACAGTTTTATGCTACTATCTAGTTGATACTTGACAGTTTTCCTATCCATTGCTTACAAATGTGCAACAGAAAACCTAATTTATCTTGAAATGGATATAATGTGTTTGGCAAATAAACACTTCATAAACTGCTGACGCTCTAGCCAAACAGACGCACCCACCTCGGTGAATGATCTTGAGTTTGTCTTTCAAGTAGCTCAGCGCTAGTAATGTCTGAAATAATAAAATATGGAGATATCAAAGACAGAAAAAATCATCTGGGACATCTAGTCAAAATGAGGATGTTCAACTTGTTAATTTAATGACAATGAAGTGGGATAAAAACACCCACAGAATACTGCCTCCGTCCTCGATGCCTCCCCAAACACACACAGACTGCTGCCTCCGTCCTCTGTGCCTCTCCAAACACACACAGACTGCTGCTTCCCCTTCGGTGCCTCCCCAAACACACACAGACTGCAGCCTCCCTCCTTGATGCTTCCGCAAACACACATAGACTACTGCCTCCCCCTCGATGCCTCCCCAAACACACACAGACTGCTGCCTCCCCAAACACACACAGACTGCTGTCTCCCTAAACATACACAGACTGCTGACTCCCCCTCGATGCCTCCCCAAACACACACACAGACTGCTGCCTCCCCCTCGGTGTCTCTCCAAACACACACAGACTGCTGCTTCCCCCTCGATGCCTCCCCAAACACACACAGACTGCTGCCTCCCTCCTTGATGCTTCCGCAAACACACACAGACTACTGCCTCCCCCTCGATGCCTCCCCAAACACACACAGACTGCTGCTTCCCCCTCGATGCCTCCCCAAACACACACAGACTACTGCCTCCCTCCTTGATGCTTCCGCAAACACACACAGACTACTGCCTCCCCCTCGATGCCTCCCCAAACACACACAGACTGCTGCCTCGCCAAACACACACAGACTGCTGCCTCCCTTCTTGATGCTTCCGCAAACACACACAGACTACTGCCTCCCCCTCGGTGTCTCTCCAAACACACACAGACTGCTGCTTCCCCCTCGATGCCTCCCCAAACACACACAGACTACTGCCTCCCTCCTTGATGCTTCCGCAAACACACACAGACTACTGCCTCCCCCTCGATGCCTCCCCAAACACACACAGACTGCTGCCTCGCCAAACACACACAGACTGCTGCCTCCCTTCTTGATGCTTCCGCAAACACACACAGACAGCTGCCTCCCCAATCACACACAGACTGCTGCCTCCCCAAACACACACAGACTGCTGCCTCCCCCTCGATGCCTCCCCAAACACACACAGACTGCTGCCTCCCCCTCGATGCCTCCCCAAACACACAGACTGCTGCTTCTGTCCTCGGTGTCGCTCCAAACACACACAGACTGCTGCCTCCCCTCGATGCCTCACCAAACACACACAGACTGCTGCCTCCCTCTCGATGCCTCCCCAAACACACACAGATTGCTGCTTCTGTCCTCGGTGTCGCTCCAAACACACACAGACTGCTGCCTCCCCCTCGATGCCTCCCCAAACACACACAGACTGCTGCCTCCCCAAACACACACAGACTGCTGCCTCCCCCTCGATGCCTCCCCAAACACACAGACTGCTGCCTCCCCAAACACACACAGACTGCTGCCTCCCCCTCGATGCCTCCCCAAACACACAGACTGCTGCCTCCCTCCTCGATGCCTCCCCAAATACACACAGACTGCTGCCTCCCCTCGATGCCTCCCCAAACACAGACTGCTGCCTCCCTCCTCGATGCCTCCCCAAACACACAGACTGCTGCCTCCCCCTCGATGTCTCCCCAAACACACACAGACTGCTGCCTCCCCCTCGATGCCTCCCCAAACACACAGACTGCTGCTTCTGTCCTCGGTGTCGCTCCAAACACACACAGACTGCTGCCTCCCCTCGATGCCTCACCAAACACACACAGACTGCTGCCTCCCTCTCGATGCCTCCCCAAACACACACAGATTGCTGCTTCTGTCCTCGGTGTCGCTCCAAACACACACAGACTGCTGCCTCCCCCTCGATGCCTCCCCAAACACACACAGACTGCTGCCTCCCCAAACACACACAGACTGCTGCCTCCCCCTCGATGCCTCCCCAAACACACACAGACTGCTGCCTCCCCAAACACACACAGACTGCTGCCTCCCCCTCGATGCCTCCCCAAACACACAGACTGCTGCCTCCCTCCTCGATGCCTCCCCAAATACACACAGACTGCTGCCTCCCCTCGATGCCTCCCCAAACACAGACTGCTGCCTCCCTCCTCGATGCCTCCCCAAACACACAGACTGCTGCCTCCCCCTCGATGTCTCCCCAAACACACACAGACTGCTGCCTCCCCCTCGATGCCTCCCCAAACACACACAGACTGCTGCCTCCCCCTCGATGCCTCCCCAAACCCACACAGACTGCTGCCTCCATCTTCGATGACTCCCAGCATCAACTGGAAGAGACTTCACATATACCTGTCATGGTATAACTGCATACCTTCCAGGTCCTTTGAATTTCAACTGCTCCAGCAATTAAAACCAAATGATTATCAAAGATAATAGTTACCGTGATGGTGATCTTGCCTAGAATATCTTCAGGTATTGTCTCCTGTTTTCGATCAAAGACATATTTGTACATTTTGTCTAGGGAGATAGACATCAGCTCCATGCAAATCCAACAGTCTCCCTGCAACAGTTTAAAAATTCACAGCAACATCAATGATGGTTGCATTAACTTTGTAATGTTAACTTTGTAATGGTCTGTTAAAGAATAAAACATGCAGTTATTACAGGGGTCACAATGTATTATAATGTACAGTGTTTATTTTTATATTACCTGTATTTAGTCAATGTTATTTAGACATGATTTGGCAAAACTTTATTTCCCATCTAACTATAACCGAGCTAGCGTATGTTTGTTCACGTTTTCCTCCTAGACGGTTTGCACCTCAGGCACCAAACTTTCAGGGATTAATCTACGACCCCACGAATGAAACGTAACGCCTTATTTTTTCGAAATACCCTGTATATCAAGGGTTCTTAGTGGTTTTTACGGTAAATCAAATGTTTGCTACATAAAACGTTAACTTCTAACAACTGCAGAAACCATGCATGCGCACGGCAAATACTTTGGTACATAAACCGTTAGAGAGTATGTAGTGCCATCTGGGCGGTTTATATTACTTAAAACATTAACTTCCAACAATTGCAGAAACCACGCATGCGTGCGGCTCCCTCTGGCACATAATATCGACTAGGTTTGTTGGCAACGGCAACATGAATTAGATGCTGACACAAGGTAGGAAGATGTAGACATTGCTTTCTAGCCATATTCATAAAAGCGATCACCTATATGGTAAACACTGCTATAATGACTGTCACGTATGAACTATCAAGTTACCTCATCCTGGGGATGGGCATTTTTGCTAGTTATCATAACAATAAAACACAGGCATATTACACAATCTCCCAGAGTGTAACATTTGTGATATCCACTAAAACTGCATAACAATCAATAAACAAATCGCATGCACGCACATATATACATACAATCTGTAAATAAATTGTCCACAAGAAGCAGAGGGTTAAAAAAATTTTAATTTAGACACATGCCATTAATTAGAGATATTTAGATGCATGCAGGTATCGGAGACATAGTAAGCTTAGGGTATGCCTGTTGCCCGAACAGTGCACTGTACAGCAATATGATAATACAATAAGCTTAGGGTACCTCTCTGAACAGTGCACTGTACAGCAATATGATAATACAATAAGCTTAGGGTACCTCTCTGAACAGTGCACTGTACAGCAATATGATAACACAATAAGCTTAGGGTACCTCTCTGAACAGTGCACTGTACAGCAATATGATAACACAATAAGCTTAAGGTACCTCTCTGAACAGTGCACTGTACAGCAATATAACACAATAAGCTTAAGGTACCTCTCTGAACAGTGCACTGTACAGCAATATGATAACACAATAAGCTTAGGGTACCTCTCTGAATAGTGCACCATAGAACTGGACAATGTACGGACAGTCGTTGCTTAGCATGACAACGTCCAGTTCCTTCAACAGTTGTTTCTGTTCCCGCTCGTCTACAGTTGACCGAATCCTCTGATAAAACAATCAAAGATGTAATATCACACACAGTGTTCTACTGTAAGTCACGATGTTCTACTGTAAGTCATGATGTTCTACTGTAAGTCACAGTGTTCTACTGTAAGTCACAGAGTTCTACTGTAAGTCACGATGTTCTACTGTTAGTCACAGTGTTTTACTGTAAGTCACGATGTTCTACTGAAGTCACGGTGTTCTACTGTAAGTCACAGTGTTCTACTGTAAGTCACAAAGTTCTACTGTAAGTCACAGCGTTCTACTGTAAGTCACAGTGCTCTACTGTAAGTCAGTGTTCTACTGTAAGTCAACATTTTAGTATTTGGCATTTCACTCAAATAAGTAGTCATCACTAAAACAACTCAATCAACTAAATGATGTTACCTAAAATGCATAAAAACCTAACACATCACCATGTGAGAACGGGACAGTTCCAACATGTTACCTTGCCACACAGTACATAAAGCAGGGATTTTTGTTTAGAGCCAGGAAGTCAGATAGCAACTAACTACCCCAAAAGTATAATTCAGCTCCCTGAATGGTGGACAGTTTGAGGGCTTTCGTTCAGCAGAAGAACCTATTGTCTTATTTTCCATGCTAAATTTTACACTACATATATATATATATATTATATATATATTATATATATATATATATATATAATATATATATTATATATATACATATATACATATATATATATTATATATATATATATATATATATATATATATATAATCAAGAGAATCACGGTCACTTTCAAAGACATTACATTCTGTACAACCACAACTCTTCCACTTAGAACATCAGTGTAAGCATGTCACACTGCTCACTTTCAAAGACATTACATTCTGTACAACCACAACTCTTCCACTTAGAACATCAGTGTAAGCATGTCACACTGGTCACTTTCAAAGACATTACATTCTGTACAACCACAACTCTTCCACATAGAACATCAGTGTAAGCATGTCACACTGCTCACTTTCAAAGACTTTACATTCTGTACAACCACAACTCTTCCACTTAGAACATCAGTGTAAGCATGTCACACTGCTCACTTTCAAAGACATTACATTCTGTACAACCACAACTCCTCCACTTAGAACATCAGTGTAAGTATGTCACACTGGTCACTTTCAAAGACATTACATTCTGTACAACCACAACTCTTCCACTTAGAACATCAGTGTAAGCATGTCACACTGGTCACTTTCAAAGACATTACATTCTGTACAACCACAACTCTTCCACTTAGAACATCAGTGTAAGCATGTCACACTGGTCACTTTCAAAGACATTACATTCTGTACAACCACAACTCTTCCACATAGAACAGCATTTTATAAATATAGAAGAAACTATATTCTCCCAGATGTCTGGGAAGAAATAAGGTTTTCCTGAAGACTTCTAATTGTGTTAGGATGTGCCCACCTTGACGGCCATAGTCGTGTCGCTGTCCTTGTGGTACATCTTGTTGACAGTGCCGTACGCCCCCCGACCTATCTCCCCCAGGTCCTGAAGGTCTTCTGATGTGAAGTCGTATACCTGTAAACACACCACAACTCACCAAGACTGCCAACCAAGGAACAGGGTTACATCCATGACCAGGGTTACATCCATGACCAGGGTTACATCCATGACCAGTTAAATGGTGTACTGTATATTTTTGTTTTGGGATATGATTTTTTCTGTGAATGCCCTGTTGCATCATTACAAAGTAATGAGTGATTAAGCTTGGCCCCCCCCCCCTTTGCGAGATCCTAACTACACCACAGATGGGTGGGTTCAGCGAGTCTCACTTGCCAAACCGCACTTATGATAATGAAATTGTGATTACACCACCATATGTAGTGAACACTACCACATGTAGTGAACACTACCACAAGTAGTGAACACTACCACATGTAGTGAACACTACCACATGTAGTGAACACTACCACATGTAGTGAACACTACCACATGTAGTGAACACTACCACATGTAGTGAACACTACCACATGTAGTGAACACTACCTCATGTAGTGAACACTACCACATGTAGTGAACACTACCACATGTAGTGAACACTACCACATGTAGTGAACACTACCACATGTAGTGAACACTACCACATGTAGTGAACACTACCACATGTAGTGAACACTACCACATGTAGTGAACACTACCACATGTAGTGAACACTACCACATGTAGTGAACACTACCACATGTAGTGAACACTACCATATGTAGTGAAGCATACAGTAAATTAGAAAATATTTTTAACTGGACTTTTTGTGTTTGATCTAGAGTGAGTATTCCTAATCTACCTGAACGTTTTGTTTTATAAATTATATTAATTGTAAATAACTGTAAATCAAACTTTGTTAAATTAAATTCAATACCTTTATTTCAGAAAAAAAAACTTGTACAAACAGTATGTTCATAGAGATGTCCATAAGATGTGATTAACTAATCAAATATAGGTAAAAAATATATAAAATAAAAATTATTGCACAGTGCAGCCTACCATAGGTAGACTCATTCCAAACTATTATGTATATACAACATCTTTATCCAATGACGTTGTATTCGAGATTGCCACTTTAAATCGCTGCTCACAATCGCAATGACCATCTTGTTATCGGAAGCATCAAGTCTCAACATAAATATATTCACAAGATTTCTAATCACCGCTTCACTGTTGGGAACACAGTTTTCTACAAACATGGTGGAAGCACTGCAGCATTTAGGCAGTCTGAGCATCATCTGACATACATCATTATAGGCAACATTTAGTTTTTTAATACTTGCCACTGAGTAATTCCACAACAGCTCAGCAGTATACATGGGTGAACAGAAAGTTTTCAGTAGAATCAGCTTCATCTATATGCAGCATGTATAACATTTTCTCAAGAGCATATTACCCTTAGCATATAGTTGTCAGCATTGCAGCAAGTTATCCTTGTCATCTCGTACTGTTTTACATATGAAATGCCCAAGATATTTTACGATCAAATTGTTACTTGGTTGTAATTATTTACATATGTTACAGTCTACGATGCAAAGTCACTGGTTGAAAGTTGCCAACACATGG
Organism: Lamellibrachia columna; assembly: GCA_963662155.1. Classification (NCBI taxonomy): domain Eukaryota; kingdom Metazoa; phylum Annelida; class Polychaeta; order Sabellida; family Siboglinidae; genus Lamellibrachia; species Lamellibrachia columna. Next base: position 60,922,491 of record OY759266.1, read on the forward strand.
ATCAATACATCTATTGAATCAGTGTTACTCCAATAGCTGAGCCACAAGCTGTAGTGAGACGAGGCTTCCATGTAAGTGCTCTATCTCTCAGCCACAGAAGCCTGCCGATACAATTCTAACTCAGGCCTGCCTCAATGTTAGTTATCTGACCAGAGCCTGTTGTAAGGAAACACTGGAATGCACTGGTGTGGTTGTGTTGTGTGCATGAATGCACTGGTGTGGTTGCGTTGTGTGCATGAATGCACTGGTGTGGTTGTGTTGTATGCATGAATGCACTGGTGTGGTTGTGTTGTGTGCATGAATGCACTGTTGTGGTTGTGTTGTGTGCATGAATGCACTGGTGTGGTTGCATTGTATGCATGAATGCACTGGTGTGGTTGTGTTGTGTGCATGAATGCACTGGTGTGGTTGTGTTGTATGCATGAATGCACTGGTGTGGTTGTGTTGTGTGCATGAATGCACTGTTGTGGTTGTGTTGTGTGCATGAATGCACTGGTGTGGTTGCATTGTATGCATGAATGCACTGGTGTGGTTGTGTTGTGTGCATGAATGCACTGGTGTGATGTTGTGTGCATGAATGCACTGACTCAGGTCAGATTGGAGCAGTCCAGCCATACATCACAGGGCACAGTGCATTTATGGACACACTCTTTACAGAGCTGTGTGGGAGTGTCTCTCTAGAGTATGGTACATCAAAGCTGTTGAAAGGTGGCTGTCAAATGGCCACTACAGCTGCAACACATGCACACAAGCATGCACACAAGCATGCACACAAGCATGCACACAAGCACGCACACACGCCAGCACAATAGGACAATAGGCTGGCAAACAGTGGCTTCACATTGAAACAAGAAAGACAAGTTAAGATACACATATACAGGATTTGAAAATCCCTCTAAAGACACCACCAGAAATAAAGTGACCTAATTAAAGATGTGGACTGATTACAGAGGTTGGTTAGATATACCTGTCTCATAAGACCACACTGTCATCTCTAACGTATCCATAGAAAACATTGAAAAGTCAATTACAGATATCTATGGGATATAAATAAATTAATGATAAAATAAAAGAACTTAAACCAAAAAATCAATCTGTAAAGGTAGTTATATGCAACTACTCAAAGTAACATTCAATGATATTTACTATTCAAACAATAGTGTGTAAGGGGAGTGCTCTTAGAAAGGGAATATAATGTTTACCAATGTTGAAATCTCAATGTACTCTTACAAGTCCATACAATTGCCATCCACCTTGTTACTGGTGCCAGTCTAATGATAACAGACCAGTGTAGTCATAGAGTAGTTTTTATCATGTCATATTTAAGACCCAGCGTACCTGAAAATCCCAGGTTGCACTCAGCCTTAAGATTACACATCATCAGTAATAACTTACAACTGAGATAGGCCCTCCTTTCAGCCTGCTTGTTGACACCATACTGTAGATACCTTGGGGGATTACCCCATGCCAGTGAGTCACACCCAACCAGACTGAGTGGCAGTCATGCTTGGGTGTTGTGGGGCTACCTATCACTGAGTGGCAGTCAGGCCTGGGTGTTGTGGAGCTGCCTATCACCGAGTGGCAGTCAGGCCTGGATGTTGTGGGGCTGCCTATCACCGAGTGGCAGTCAGGCCTGGGTGTTCTGGAGCTGCCTATCACTTAGTGGCAGTCAGGCCTGGGTGTTGTGGGGCTGCCAATCACTGTATCAGCATCCTCTATTTAACAGCACTTGATTAGGTCATACTAATTATTGCAGGTTGGGTCAGTGCCAAGGGTCAGGCATTGTCCAGTGACATTCCTGTAGGTCGATTGACCAGTGGTGGCCAGACAGCTGACTCACTGGCCACAATCAGTGACCACCAGAGGAATGCACTAACCACCAGAATCAACAACTCTATAGAATAAAAAAATGTGGTGCCACCAATAAAATTTTTTCCAGAGGGTAGTTCATAAAATCAAGGTGGGGGGAGGGGAGGGGTTGCCAACTCCATGGTGGCTGGATTAACAACAGCAGATTTGCAAAATTAGGGGCTTTTAATTAAAACATGTAAATGTATGAAACACTTTATATCAATTACCATTGCCAGACAAAAACTGTGCGACTTAACATTTTGATCTTTAATCCTCCTGGCTCCAGCACAGATTTCACACAGTGACAATAGAACATGGAAAGACTAATTTAACGACCATAACCAACAAAAATATTTTTGTTCAGCCTGAAGTTATATCCATATAATTGATAATGCATTTGTCTGGTAATGGTAATCGATATTCAAAAGCAAACCCCCCAGGCATGTGGTTATGAGCTCAGTATTTGTTGACATCACAGTTCTGATGACATCATTATACTGCTTATAATGGATAATATAGTTTTTTCTATATCATATTATGACCATGAAGTTAGGTGCACCACAGGTTTAACCTCTTGGTCTCCCTGAAATGTTAAAATTTGTTTGCTTTTAATTTCTATCTATTAGTAGCTCCAGATCTGCAAATAAAGTGTTTCATACAATTACATGTTTTAATTAAAAGCCCCTAATTTTGCAAATATGTTGTCAACCCAGCCACCATGGTGTTGTCAACCCATCCACCATGGTGTTGTCAACCCAGCCACCATGGCGTTGTCACCTAGCCACCATGGTGTTGTCAACCCAGCCACCATAGTGTTGTCAACCCAGCCACCATGGTATTGTCAACCTAGCCATCATGGTGTTGAAAAAAACTGTGTGACTTCACAGACTTGACATTTTGATTTTTAATCCTCCAGCACAGACTTCACACTGTGACTATTGAAAACGGAAAGACTAATTTACCAACCATAAACAAATAAATAAATGTGTGTGCAAAGATAAATGTCTAACAAAATTCACATTCACCACAGAGTCCACACCTTGAGTTACAAGTTAAATCCACTTGAGATTGACACCATAGAGTTGGCAGGCCTGGGGTAATAGTAATATGTAATAGTAACGATTACAATTGTTCAAGTAATAGTAATAGATGGAACAGAATGCAATGTAATTATAATAGAAAGCAAAGTAATAGTAATTGAGCTAATACTTTGCTATTACAATTGAACATTTCAATCATACTAAAATTCAATTTCATTGAAAATCAGACAAAAAATTCAGTATTTTAACATAACATGACTTGTTAACATTTCCAATTAGGAAAATTTTTTGTGGTGATAAAAAGGTTTAGTATCAGAATCAAGACAGTCATTGAACTTTAGCACTATTAGCAGGAGACACTGTGACAGTGTGACTGCTGCATGGCTAATTGGTCATTTGAAGCCAGGTCCACCAGCCATCTATCCTTTTCACACAAGCCTATTCATTCATTCACTGAAGCAGGATAAGGGTTCCAGGCTTCCAGCACCAAACAGACTTCTACTTTGTTAATTGGCAGAGTCCATAAGTCAGGATATTTACGCTAATGGTAGTTCAGAGAATGAGATCACCAGCTCTGTGAGTCCACAACAGATATTTTCCATTTCCCTGTGTGGTGCCTTAGTTCCCCTGGCATAGGCACCAGACAGAAGAGACCAAAGGCTTTTACTATCTCTTCCGAAAGAGACAGGCAAAGTGGCGTAAACCAAGTTGCCCAAGCTTCGAAATGGCGGATGTGGTTTTGAACCCCGGTCCCTTCGACCGAAAAGTCCGACGCTCTACCACTCAACCACCGCGCCCCACTGTGTCTTTAACATCAATCAGTCAATAAATCAATCAATCAATCATTGCCATCTCCCAACCCTAGCTGCCAGCCTGGGTAATGTTTGAACTAAATCCAGGGGCATATACCAACTGTCCTCAGTTGGTAGCTAGCTTGCACACTATTGACCAAAAGTGTGAAAAACATCTTATCCTTGAGCCAATAATTAACTATCCACCAAGTAGCAGCCGAGCAGTATGGGTCTACTAGGGGATAATCAGACTGCGTTATGTTACAGTGATATTGCTTTTCTGTTTCATTCCAATGAATATATGAAACTTCTACATCCGACTGGAATTGTGTGAGGTTAATTTAATTGGGAAATTTATGAGTTAATTGTAATTTTAATTGCCAGCAATATCTATCGCCCAAATCGATGTTGTTTGAGCGATGCAGTTTTCTAGAAGCTCATGTCAGTTAAATGCAACAGCCATCTTTTAAAGTAAAGCAATCTTGTTCTGATGTTAGATATGTGATGTGATATAAAACACCCAGAGATCGAGTACAGAGAGACTACAGACAGGACATCTTGTTCTGATGTTAGATATGTGATGTGATATAAAACACCCAGAGATTGAGTACAGAGAGACTACAGACAGGACATCTTGTTCTGATGTTAGATATGTGATATGATATAAAACACCTAGAGATCGAGTATAGAGAGACTACAGACAGGACATCTTGTTCTGATGTTAGATATGTGATGTGATATAAAACACTTAGAGATCGTGTACAGAGAGACTACAGACAGGACATCTTGTTCTGATGTTAGATATGTGATGTGATATAAAACACTTAGAGATCGTGTACAGAGAGACTACAGACAGGACATCTTGTTCTGATGTTAGATATGTGATGTGATATAAAACACCTAGAGATCAAGTACAGAGAGACTACAGACAGGACATCTTGTTCTGATGTTAGATATGTGATGTGATATAAAACACCCAGAGATTGAGTACAGAGAGACTACAGACAGGACATCTTGTTCTGATGTTAGATATGTGATGTGATATAAAACACCCAGAGATTGAGTACAGAGAGACTACAGACAGGACATCTTGTTCTGATGTTAGATATGTGATGTGATATAAAACACCCAGAGATCAAGTACAGAGAGACTACAGACAGGACATCTTGTTCTGATGTTAGATATGTGATATGATATAAAACACTTAGAGATCGTGTACAGAGAGACTACAGACAGGACATCTTGTTCTGATGTTAGATATGTGATGTGATATAAAACACCCAGAGATCAAGTACAGAGAGACTACAGACAGGACATCTTGTTCTGATGTTAGATATGTGATATGATATAAAACACTTAGAGATCGAGTACAGAGAGACTACAGACAGGACATCTTGTTCTGATGTTAGATATGTGATGTGATATAAAACACCTAGAGATTGAGTACAGAGAGACTACAGACAGGACATCTTGTTCTGATGTTAGATATGTGATATGATATAAAACACTTAGAGATCGTGTACAGAGAGACTACAGACAGGACATCTTGTTCTGATGTTAGATATGTGATGTGATATAAAACACCCAGAGATCGAGTACAGAGAGACTACAGACAGGACATCTTGTTCTGATGTTAGATATGTGATATGATATAAAACACCCCAAGAGATCAAGTACAGAGAGACTACAGACAGGACATCTTGTTCTGATGTTAGATATGTGATATGATATAAAACACCCCAAGAGATCGAGTACAGAGAGACTACAGACAGGACATCTTGTTCTGATGTTAGATATGTGATGTGATATAAAACACCCAGAGATTGAGTACAGAGAGACTACAGACAGGACATCTTGTTCTGATGTTAGATATGTGATGTGATATAAAACACTTAGAGATCGTGTACAGAGAGACTACAGACAGGACATCTTGTTCTGATGTTAGATATGTGATGTGATATAAAACACTTAGAGATCGTGTACAGAGAGACTACAGACAGGACATCTTGTTCTGATGTTAGATATGTGATGTGATATAAAACACCCAGAGATCGTGTACAGAGAGACTACAGACAGGACATCTTGTTCTGATGTTAGATATGTGATGTGATATAAAACACCAAGAGATCGAGTACAGAGAGACTACAGACAGGACATCTTGTTCTGATGTTAGATATGTGATGTGATATAAAACACTTAGAGATCGTGTACAGAGAGACTACAGACAGGACATCTTGTTCTGATGTTAGATATGTGATGTGATATAAAACACCAAGAGATCGAGTACAGAGAGACTACAGACAGGACATCTTGTTCTGATGTTAGATATGTGATGTGATATAAAACACCCAGAGATCGTGTACAGAGAGACTACAGACAGGACATCTTGTTCTGATGTTAGATATGTGATGTGATATAAAACACCTAGAGATCGAGTACAGAGAGACTACAGACAGGACATCTTGTTCTGATGTTAGATATGTGATATGATATAAAACACCCCAAGAGATCGAGTACAGAGAGACTACAGACAGGACATCTTGTTCTGATGTTAGATATGTGATGTGATATAAAACACTTAGAGATCGTGTACAGAGAGACTACAGACAGGACATCTTGTTCTGATGTTAGATATGTGATGTGATATAAAACACCTAGAGATTGAGTACAGAGAGACTACAGACAGGACATCTTGTTCTGATGTTAGATATGTGATGTGATATAAAACACCTAGAGATCGTGTACAGAGAGACTACAGACAGGACATCTTGTTCTGATGTTAGATATGTGATATGATATAAAACACCTAGAGATTGAGTACAGAGAGACTACAGACAGGACATCTTGTTCTGATGTTAGATATGTGATGTGATATAAAACACCCAGAGATCGTGTACAGAGAGACTACAGACAGGACATCTTGTTCTGATGTTAGATATGTGATGTGATATAAAACACCCAGAGATTGAGTACAGAGAGACTACAGACAGGACATCTTGTTCTGATGTTAGATATGTGATGTGATATAAAACACCTTGAGATTGAGTACAGAGAGACTACAGACAGGACATCTTGTTCTGATGTTAGATATGTGATGTGATATAAAACAATAGAGATTGAGTACAGAGAGACTACAGACAGGACATCTTGTTCTGATGTTAGATATGTGATGTGATATAAAACACCCAGAGATTGAGTACAGAGAGACTACAGACAGGACATCTTGTTCTGATGTTAGATATGTGATGTGATATAAAACACATAGAGATCGAGTACAGAGAGACTACAGACAGGACATCTTGTTCTGATGTTAGATATGTGATGTGATATAAAACACTTAGAGATCGTGTACAGAGAGACTACAGACAGGACATCTTGTTCTGATGTTAGATATGTGATGTGATATAAAACACCCAGAGATTGAGTACAGAGAGACTACAGACAGGACATCTTGTTCTGATGTTAGATATGTGATGTGATATAAAACACTTAGAGATTGAGTACAGAGAGACTACAGACAGGACATCTTGTTCTGATGTTAGATATGTGATATGATATAAAACACCTAGAGATTGAGTACAGAGAGACTACAGACAGGACATCTTGTTCTGATGTTAGATATGTGATGTAATATAAAACACCCAGAGATTGAGTACAGAGAGACTACAGACAGGACATCTTGTTCTGATGTTAGATATGTGATGTGATATAAAACACCCAGAGATTGAGTACAGAGAGACTACAGACAGGACATCTTGTTCTGATGTTAGATATGTGATATGATATAAAACACCCAGAGATTGAGTACAGAGAGACTACAGACAGGACATCTTGTTCTGATGTTAGATATGTGATGTGATATAAAACACCCAGAGATTGAGTACAGAGAGACTACAGACAGGACATCTTGTTCTGATGTTAGATATGTGATGTGATATAAAACACCCAGAGATCGAGTACAGAGAGACTACAGACAGGACATCTTGCCACATCTCAGTATTGTTGTATGCAAGAGATTTTGTGTTGACACTAAAAAAGTAAACAGTTGTTTTGCCTCCAAAATAAAGTATAAACTGTCATCTAAGTATTTGTTGTTAGCTTTTCATAAAACGTGAACTTACTATCAACGATACACCCATCAGTTAATCTGAATCTATGTAAGTGATTAAGTATGTAAAATGTTTAATTGAACGAAAATAGTTCCGATGGAAAATGTAATAGTAATAGCTTGAAATGTAACAGTAATAGATCACATTGCCTTCAGCATGTAATAGTAATAGTAATAGAAAGGAAACTAAGTAATAGTAATCTATTACATTGCAATGTAATAGACCCCAGGCCTGAGAGTTGGTGCGTAGACATGATTTATTTTACATCGCCATGGATATACAATAATACACAACAGGACCAGATATACAACAGGACTGGGTATACAACAGGATCAGGCATGCAACAGGACCGGGTGTACAACAGGACCAGATATACAACAGGACTGGGTGTACAACAGGACCGGGTATACAACAGGATCAGGCATGCAACTGGACCGGGTGTACAACAGGAGGGACACAACTTGCCCAGGATTCCAAACTGCAGCCACAGGATCTGAACCCCCAGTTACAGCCTGGTTAAACCATTAGTTTGTACGCACAGTGATTTGAACCCCCAGTTACAGCCTGGTTAAACCATTAGTTTGTACGCACAGTGATTTGAACCCCCAGTTACAGCCTGGTTAAACCATTCTTTTCTACGCACAGTGATTTGAACCCCCAGTTACAGCCTGGTTAAACCATTCTTTTGTACACGCAGTGATTTGAACCCCCAGTTACAGCCTAGTTAAACCTTTAGTTTGTACGCACAGTGATTTGAACCCCCAGTTACAGCCTTGTTAAACCATTAGTTTGTACGCACAGTGATTTGAACCCCCAGTTACAGCCTGGTTAAACCATTCTTTTGTACGCACAGTGATCTGAACCCCCAGTTACAGCCTGGTTAAACCATTCTTTTGTACGCACAGTGATTTGAACCCCCAGTTACAGCCTGGTTAAACCATTAGTTTGTACGCACAGTGATTTGAACCCCCAGTTACAGCCTGATTAAACCATTAGTTTGTACGCACAGTGATTTGAACCCCCAGTTACAGCCTGGTTAAACCATTCTTTTGTACGCACAGTGATTTGAACCCCCAGTTACAGTCTGGTTAAACCATTAGTTTGTATGCACAGTGATTTGAACCCCCAGTTACAGCCTGATTAAACCATTAGTTTGTACGCACAGTGATTTGAACCCCCAGTTACAGCCTGGTTAAACCATTAGTTTGTACGCACAGTGATTTGAACCCCCAGTTACAGCCTTGTTAAACCATTAGTTTGTACGCACAGTGATTTGAACCCCCAGTTACAGTCTGGTTAAACCATTAGTTTGTACGCACAGTGATTTGAACCCCCAGTTACAGCCTGATTAAACCATTAGTTTGTACGCACAGTGATTTGAACCCCCAGTTACAGCCTGGTTAAACCATTCTTTTGTACGCACAGTGATTTGAACCCCCAGTTACAGTCTGGTTAAACCATTAGTTTGTATGCACAGTGATTTGAACCCCCAGTTACAGCCTGATTAAACCATTAGTTTGTACGCACAGTGATTTGAACCCCCAGTTACAGCCTGATTAAACCATTAGTTTGTACGCACAGTGATTTGAACCCCCAGTTACAGCCTGGTTAAACCATTAGTTTGTACGCACAGTGATTTGAACCCCCAGTTACAGCCTTGTTAAACCATTAGTTTGTACGCACAGTGATTTGAACCCCAAGTTACAGCCTGGTTAACTTGATGGTTTTTTCCCCAACACGTATCCCGAGTCAAAATATCACATCAGCAGCCTCAGCGAAGAATTTGGGAGTCACTTTTGATAAGAATTTCAACTTTAGACAACATATTTCTCAAACGTGCCGTTGCTGTTTTTATCATATCCGTGATCTTCACCGTATTCGCCGGTATATGTCACTTTCTATCACTAAAACTATTGCAACAGCTCTTGTTAGCAGCAGACTTGATTATTGCAATTCCCTCCTTCATAATATTGCTATCAAGGATATTACAAAACTTCAACGTGTCCAAAATTGTTTGGCTAGGGTAGTTACAAGATCTCCTCGTTTCTCTCACTCATTGCTACTTCTAAAATCATTGCATTGGCTCCCTGTGCGATATCGCATTATTTTTAAGATCTGTACAATTATCTATCAAGCCCTTTCAACCAAACAACCTGCATATTTACATTCAATGCTCACTCCAGCAAGAGCAAGACACCCCAGACAGCTTCGGTTGTCTGGTTCTGTTTTACTTTCTGTTCCCAGAGTTAAGACAAACGCTTGTACTCGAGCTTTCTCGGTTGCCGCACCAACTCTGTGGAATTCACTCCCCGACAGCGTAAAATCAGCAAGAAATATAGCTTCATTTCGCCGTAATCTGAAAACCTATCTTTTCAAAATTGCCTATCCTCCTTAGCTTCTTGGTACCTCCATCCATCGGTTAATGACTTTTTACATTGTACATGGACACGAGAATACTTAATCCTTTGGTTTTGTTGCGCCACTGAGCTCGGATTTTCCGAGGATATTGGCGCCATAGAAGTAATTTTATTATTATTAAGAACTGTTATTAAACTCCAGTCCTCCAGACAGAGACCCCAACAATTCACGTCTGTATAACTGTCATAAGTAATATTTTTTAAATTCACATAAAACAAGTTTTTAGGCATATATACCTTCTCTGGTGTTATCTGCAGTTTCCCGGTTGATTCCAGACTGTGGGACTTTAAACGTTCTCTGTTTTAAACATAAAAACTTCCTGTGACAAACAAAACAAGTTTTTCTTAACAGTGTCTCTCAAATAACACAAATTTATGTGTTTTATGTTACTATAAACAATTATGTGAACATTATTTTAATACTATTAAATGTAAAAATATATTACAAGGCAATTTAAACATGTCAAAATACAATTAGTAAAATTAACAATGCATATATGTGACATTGAGATATATAATGTATTTACCAAAATCCATATCTTACAGTTAAGCTGTTCAACAATTATCTTACATAAGAAACTGTCCCAAATTCCTACTAACAGCATTTCACATGACCACATTTGTTTTCAAAATGCACTTTTTTCCAACTATATAAAAATCAAATGTGTAATTTAATAAATGTCTCCGTAATTCATGGACCATATCACCATTTATTTTGTTGGTTTGGATAGGACAGACTTGAGTGGTGTTCTTACATTTGTGTAGGATGACCCAGACCTTGAAGCACTGAAGGTCCTGAGGGGGCCAGTGGATTCATTGTTAGCCCATCAAACGTCAGCTTCAGTACTCTTCTCTTAGTAGCTAGACATCATAAAAGCAAGGAAACATTATTAGAACTATTCAATAAAATGCTGTTTCCTAAATGGGCTTTAAAGTGACATGGTCTGCTATGTTCTAATATACACGACTTACACGTAGTATAAACTACTATACATGACTTACATGTAGTATAAACTATATATTCTAAGATACATGACTTACATGTAGTATAAACTATATATTCTAAGATACATGACTTACATGTAGTATAAACTATATGTTCTAATATACACAACTTACACGTAGTATAAACTATATATTCTAATATAATACTGACTGCCCAAATGCTTCTAAATGCTGCAGACATTTTTTTTTTAATCAACACTTTGATATTTACAAAAGTCAACCTCGCTGGAAGAGGCGGAGCTTTGAAATGTCAGTGATTGTCACTTATAAACGATTTCCGTGGCAACTGACAATTCATCGAGCCAGCATATCACACAGCACGGAACGGGGTGGTACGGTAAATAGTGGTCAGTCGTGCTTTATATAATGATGTTTAGATGGTTTTCTGATGTGATACTTCAGAACTAATCCGTAAGTTATTTGCAAACAATGATTTCATCGGCAAATGACAATAGAAAATAATAACCTGGAGATGAACAGCCAAAAACGTATATATCACCAGCTGACATACTCAGTGCAAAAGTTGATTAAACATTAAAAATGCCAATAGGTACAAACGATTCAATGTGCACCAATTCCATATTTTCTGGCCGATGTGCAGGGTCCATTGAAGGCATGGTCTATTTTAAACATCTTACTACGAACGTTTTTGTGTATACAACTAAATATATTAGTACTACCTTATTTATATTACGGTTATACCATAACATTAATTACCTTAATTATATTACGGTTATACCATAACATTTTCTCTGTCGTAATAATTGATTGTTATGTTGCTAGCATCATCTGGTTTTGCATACATTAATGTGGTTGGAGGATTAAGCCCTGCCTCCTCTGTAGCCGGTAAACACCGGATTTCACTGGGCCATTGATTTGGACAGTTTCTAGCAAACACAAACAAATGTTTTGGGTTTATTAAACATGTTTTGGCGGGCAGTATACATTGAACATATTTATTCTAGTATCAAGAACATTATATTAATAAATCAAAAGTAAATGAGGATCAGACCAACTCATATTAAAGTTAAATTTTCAACTAAAACTGTTATTTTTTTTACATTAATCTGGGCTGCAACTTTGGGTTAATAATGCATCTTCTTAATGCTGCATAATTTTGTCATGCGTGATGGGTCCCTGTGTGCCCTAGTGACACAAGATGAAATCTTTTAGACAGCATATAACATGATCTATAAAATTTTCTGATTACTAATAAAAAGTACATCATGTAAATGTCATTGCCAAGTTGTTGCAGAGAATTTGCATCCACACATGTAATTTTTTTTATGTTTCATGAGCTCAAATACTTGCAAACTTGTGAGAGTACCAAGGCCACAAGGCAAGAGTGCAGAATTGTGTATTAAAATTAACATTACCTGAATGTATTTCTGAATGTATTTCAGGGTAGGCATATTTTTGCTAAAATGCATTAATTACTCCATGCATGTTGATCTCACATCAGAAATACCTGTTGACATTGTATCTGTCAGAAACCTGTCAACAGGTATTTCAGAATAATTGGCTTCAACTTCAATGAAAAACAAGATCAACAAAATGTGTATTAGGACATGCTGAAATTGGCAATGTTAACAAGTCCAGCTGAATCAGGACAGACTTGGGTAAAGGTACATTAACCTGGCCGAAATTATTAACGCTATTAAATGACATTTTTACCTAATTTTTTCGATGCTAATGTGTTCTTTGCATCACTCCTCATCGGATCAGGTACAAAACGGATGTATATTTGTAAAAATATTGTGTTTGAGCGCACTTTTAGTGCCCAAGACAATGCTATACCAGCTATTTACTGGCAATAGCCGGTGTTGTTAATACGGCGATTATCCGAAATGTGCTGTAACAATATCACAGTGGCATCAGAACCGGAAAGGCGACTTCACTGTGAAATATTTTGTACCGCAGTATAAGAAAATACAAAAAATAAAAGAAAAAGTGTAATTTAATGTTACGAAAAACTCTAAAAATCAACAATTTAATGTTAAAAAACCCAAAAAAAATCTAACCAGACAGATGATTTCACTGACAAATATCTTGTACGCAGTCTAAGAATAAAAATACAGTTCAATTTAATTTTGAAAAAAAAAATCCACTGACAAATATCTCGACAAAAAATATAAGATAATGTAAAAAAGCAGACAGCGCACATATATCAAAAAATTATAAAAAGTTCACAGATCATGCAAATATCTTTAAATCTTACTCATAAACAAGGGTCTTGCTTGCCCAAATCACACAATTCAGTAATAAATAATTCTTCAGGGGACATTAAAGTGTTTATTTTTGACATTACTAATGTTTGGACCATATCATGAGGAAAATTGAACATTTCACTACAAAAAGATGTTGTCTTTTGGAAACTGCAGCCATGGTGAATTTCGAGGACCAAATTTATCGAGATAATTTCATTAAATTGATATCTACAAAGGAATTATTCAAACCTAGACACCGTTCACACCCAATGTAGAAACTCTTTTGTGAAAGTATGGTTGGCTCTGAAAAGAGCCGTTTTGTGTCTTTGGGTAACTGCTGGGCGAAGTTCACTGCTAGTAAGCATTTGTTCATGGGTATTGGTCGCGAATGCACACTAGCCGTGATGAGAGACGTCGTTGGCGGTTCCTGTGCTGCTGTATCCACAGGAACTCTTCCAGGTACGTGACAAACAGAGGTCGCGCTGTGCCAAACTGTCTCCGGAGTTTCTTCTTTGCTCTATTTATTACTGAATTGTGTGATTTGGGCAAGCAAGACACTTGTTTACGACTTATGAATAAGAATTAAAGATAGTTGCACGATATGTGAACTTTTAATTATTTTTAAAATATATGTGCGATGTCTACCTTTTTTACATTATCTTATATTTTTTGTCGAGATATTTGTCGGTGGATTTTTTTTTATTTTCAAAATTAAATTGAACTCTATTTTTTTCTTAGACTGCGTACAAGATATTTGTCAGTGAAATCACCTGTCCGGTTCGATTTTTTTTGGCTTTTTAACATTAAATTGTTGATTTTTAGAGTTTTTCGTAACATTAAATTGCACTTTTTCTTCTATTTTTCGTATTTTCTTATACTGCGGTACGGAATATTTGACAGTGAAATCGCCTTTCCGGTTCTGATGCCACCGTGATATTGTTACAGCACATTTCGGATAATCGCCATATTAACAACACCGGTATAGCGTTGTTTTTGGCACTAAAAGTGCGCTCAAACACAATATTTTTTTACAAATATACGTCCGTTTTGTACCTGATCCGATGGGCAGTGATACAAAGAACACATTAGCATAAAAAAAATTTGGTAAAAATGTCATTTAATAGCGTTAATAATTTCGGCCAGGTTAATGCACCTTTACCCAGACTTGAGTATGCATAGAGTACAATCTACAGAATAACGAATGTCATGATATACTATTTATAGAAGAATCGCACGTTTCCATTGCTTTGCCTTTGCCATTTGTTGATTTGGCCGTTGCCCATTCCAGTGCCGTGGCAGTTATAGTGTCTAATACTATGTCTATGGGCCGCGGCTATACTTTATAATACCATGGTTATCTCCTGTATTTCTAAGACAAAACATTGTGTACAGTGACCAATTACCCATTTTCCACTTGTAACGGTACGGTAACAGAAAAAAACATACACTGATACAGGATTTACGTTGACCATTTTGTTGATTAAATGACCCACCGGAAAATCCGTTGTCCGCCATTTTGGAAAACTGACATGAAGCAATGAGAAACTAAGGCTAATTTCTGCCGTCTCTGGGTGTATGTCCGGAACTGGGATACGGGAGTCTATTTCCTCACGCCACAAACAATTACGAAGCTGCGTGCATGTTAACCACAATGAGCTCAAGTTCAGTTATCATGGTCATTTCTCACGAATGAATCATCGACGAAAATACTCGGGAAATCCCTTTGACGTCATCCCACACGAACGTGATTAGTCGAGATCGAGAACAGGTGCGAGGGTTTCGTTGAAGTTGGCCCACCGTGTGGCGCCACTATTTCATGCTTTCACGATACACACTTCCCAACAGTGGCGCCACTCAGCATTATTATCATCACTGCCGCAGAACTTAGGAGTTTACCAAAATTAATGATAATTTATAAAGATGTGCAGAATCTGCACATCATATGTAAGTTTTGACAGTGGTGAAATGGTGATGGACGCCACAGCATTGTGGGGAGTTTGGATTCATAACAAATACTGGTCAAAAAGTATTACTTCGGGGTATATAGCACGATTTAAAGATTGCAAACTGTATTATCAATAAATTGTTTAATGTGTTATTCAACATTGCGATTGGTTCAATAAAAGACGCAATCTGTTTTGTTATTAATTGTGAACATTATGATTGTATGTCGCTTCTTGTTCTTCCGGGTACGAATCAACCCTCTCATCAAGGCTTATAGAGGGTTAGGGCTAACCCTAACCCTAACCCTCTCATCAAGGCTTATAGACTCAGTGTGTGTGTGTGTGTGTGTGTGTGTGTGTGTGTGTGTGTGTGTGTGTGTGTGTGTGTGTGTGTGTGTGTGTGTGTGTGTGTGTGTGTGTGTGTGTGTGTGTGTGTGTGTGTGTGTGTGTGTGTGTGTGTGTGTGTGTGTGTGTGTGTGTGTGTGTGTGTGTGTGTGTGTGTGTGTGTGTGTGTGTGTGTGTGTGTGTGTGTGTGTGTGTGTGTGTGTGTGTGTGTGTGTACACGTGCTAAAGTGATGTAAGAGAAAGTAATAAAATATTTGAAAGAAAGAGAAAAGATGATAGTGTGCGTGTAGAACTGCAATTTGAGGAGAGGAAAAGTTGATAGCGTGAAAAATGCAATATCAATTAATGTTGTAAGCTGGAGATCTTCTGTCTGAAAATCTCCAAACTTGGTGCTGTAGCTGCGTTGGCTGGCAGGTTATTCCAATTGGCTATTGTACGGGGTAAAAAGCTATACTGGATGAGCACTTGCACTGCGCCAGTGCAAGTGTTTGATCATAGTGGTGACACTTGCTTCACGGTTGTAGTTGTTACAAACATATCTTGCTGGCCGTCTTTGGACCATCTCTATTTTGTTTTTGTATGTTTGTGTGTAGGGGTCCCATATGACAGCGGCATATTCTAACTGGGGTCTAACTAAAGTGAAATAAGCACTGGTTTTTAACTTTTCCTGGCAAATTTTGAGATTTCTTCTTAGGAAACCTAAGGATGCATTTGCTTTTTTGTGACATCATTTATGTGTTTATCCCTGGACATTGTTTTATTTATGACCACACCAAGATATTTCGCGTTGTTGTCCTCCTTTACGAGTATGTGACCATGAAGAGTGCATTGTTTGTATTTGGGGTTATGGAATCTGGTTATGTGGAGGACACTACATTTCTGGGGATGGAACTCCATTTGCCATGTTTCTTCCCACTTGGCCAATGTGTCTAGATCTTGTTGAAGGA
Organism: Lamellibrachia columna; assembly: GCA_963662155.1. Lineage (NCBI taxonomy): Eukaryota > Metazoa > Annelida > Polychaeta > Sabellida > Siboglinidae > Lamellibrachia > Lamellibrachia columna. The sequence continues at coordinate 60,939,146 of OY759266.1, forward strand.
CTGTCGCGTCAGTACCATTGGATATTGTCATGTAGATAATAGTGTCATCAGCAAAGAGTCGCATAGTTGATTTGAGGTTATTAGTTAGGTTGTTTATGTAGATAAGAAAGAGAATGGGGGCAATCACTGAACCTTGTAGAACTCCATTGATAACCGGAGTCCCGTCCGAATACATACCTTCACATGCCACGCGTTGCTTTCTGTCCTTCAAGAATTTCTCATTCTCCATCCTCTTTCTTATCTATATAAACTACTGTAGTGTATTGGTGTTCAATGGGCATTTATGCATGCTCCCTGTGGCGAGGTGATGAGCGACCGCTCCCTGGGAGTAGTCTGCCATGTTTTTCATTGGAATAATAAAACGTGTGTAATACACTACAGTAGCGACGAAGATGGGATAAGACCATACGTAAAAAAAAACATTATGGCAGCGCTAGTTGGCAGTTTGGGTGAGTTTGCTCATTCTAAAGAAGCATGGGCGGCGTACGTTGAGAGGCTGGAGTCCTATTTCTATGTGAAAGACACAGATGAGCGAAAAAAGGCGGCGCTATTGATAAGTGTGATGGGAGCGACACCTATGGACTACTGAAAACATTGATGGCTCCCACAAAACCGTCAACTAAGTCATTTACGGACTTAGTAAAAACACTTGGGGATCATCTAGACCCCCAAACCACTGAAATGGGGGAGCGTTTCCGTTTTGGCCGCCGATATCAACACGAGGGTGAAAGTGTCGCCTTGTTCGTGGCAGAGCTGCGGCGACTGTCGCTGCATTGTGGTTATGCAGACAACCTAACTACAGCCCTGAGAGACCAGTTTGTGTTGGGTCTACGATCGGAGTCAACACAGAAGAAGCTGGTAAAAGTCAAAAACCTAAGTCTGGAAACTGCTATCGAAACAGCGAAGATATACGAAACAGCTAGTCGTGACACTGACGAACTACAACATAGACACGGAGAGGCTAATGCATCTGTCCACAAGCTGTAGTCTCAACAGCAGCCACGTCAGAAGAGAGAGAGAGAGAGAGAGAGAGAGAGAGAGAGAGAGAGAGAGAGAGACGGAGAGAGAGAGAGACGGAGAACCGAGAAGAAATTGTAATGGCCGCGGGCACAGGTCGGACGATTGTCGCTTCAGAGACGAAATCTGCCACGGATGTGGGAAGCCGGGCCACATCAGGGCCGTGTGTCGGTTTGGTGACAAAAACAAACACTACAAGAAGAGCAAAAAGGTGAACCAAATGTCAGCTGCCAAAGGTGACAGTAGCAATGGTAGTGATGACGAGTGGAGCGATGGGTTACACACCCTAGATGCGGTTCACCAGTTAACAAAACCAAAGAACAGAACTGACATGATTTGGACGACACTGCGGGTAGCCGGGCAACCGCTTCAAATGGAGGTCGATACTGGGTCGGCATATTCAGTAATCCCACACCATGTGTACAAGGAAATGTTCCAGAAGCATGAACTCCAGCCTACATCAGTAACTCTCCGAACCTACATGGGGGAGTTGGTTGTCCCCGAAGGAAAGCTTCGTGTCCAGGTCAAGCACAAGAAGCAGAATGTGAAGCTGGACTTATACGTTATCAAAGGCGGTCGACAAGTGCTGTTCGGTCGTGACTGGTTTTGGGAGATCAAGCTCGATTGGGGAGAGATCCACTCCTTGAAGTCATATGACGGGACTACCAAGGATATTTCCCTGAAGGATGCCAACAAGCAAGTTCAGCTGCTGCTGGCCAAGTACAAGTTGGTAAGCACGGAAAGCTTAGGGACATTAAAAGGTGTGAAAGCAAAGCTCACCGTGGAGGAAGGTGTTCAGCCGAAGTTCTGCAAGCCACGAATCGTGCCATATGCGATCAAACCGTACTTTGAGAAGGAGCTAGAAAGGCTCCAGAAAGAGGGAATCATACCCCCTGTCGAGTATAGCCAGTGGGCATCCGGAGTGGTACCGGTGGCAAAGCGAGAAACAAAGGATGTACGTCTCTGTGGGGACTATAAAGTGACAATCAGCCCAGTGCTCCGGGAAGATAAATATCCGTTACCACGTATCGAAGATATGTTCGCCAAGATGGCCGGAGGCAAGAGGTTTAGCAAAATTGACCTCAAGAATGCTTATCTGCAGGTGGAGGTAGAGGAGGACTCAAAGAAATACCTCACAATCAACATACACAAGGGCCTGTTTAAGTATAATAGGCTGCCGTTCAGGACATTACCCTCGATATGGCAGAGGTCAATGGATCAGACCCTACAAGGAATCCCTGGCGTGGATGTGATGCTAGATGACATCATTGTTACAGGAAAGTCTGATGCTGAACATCTGGAAAACCTAGAGGCAGTCCTAAGGAGGCTGGCAGAGAAGGACTTGCGGATCAATGCGAAGAAGTGCCGGTTCTTCATGGAACAGATTGAGTACTGTGGCCATGAGACTGATCACGATGGTCTGCACAAAACAAAGGCCAAGATAGATGCACCACACCCTCAAGATGTCAGTAGTTTAAGAGGATTTCTTGGACTGGTGAATTACTACCACAGGTTTTTACCCAACTTGGCTAGTGTGTTACATCCCCTAAACCAGTTGCTAGAGAAGGATCAAAAGTGGATCTGGTTGAAGGAGTGTGAACAGGCGTTTGATGAAGCGAAGAGTCTGATCACTTCGGAACAAGTTCTCGTTCATTATGATCTGGACTTGCCGATCAGAGTAGCGTGCGACGCATCTGCATATGGTTTGGGCGCCGTACTCAGTCATAAGATGCCAGATGGATTGGAGAAACCAATCGGGTTCGCCTCGCGAACTTTAAACAAGGCTGAACGAAATTACAGCCAGATAGACAAAGAGGCACTGGGACTCGTGTGGGGAGTTAGGAAGTTCAACCAGTACCTATTTGGAAGACGATTCACGCTGGTGACAGATCACCAACCCCTCACAGCTATCTTTCATCCAGGGAAGAGTATTCCAGCAATGACAGCTGCACGGATGCAACGGTATGCCCTACAGCTAGCAGCACACGACTATGACATAGTCTATAAAAGCTCTTTGAAACATGCAAACGCAGATGGACTTTCGAGGTTACCCTTGAAAACGGGGAAGACATCTCCTGATGTGGTGGATATATTCTACATGGACCACGTGGAAACCCTACCTGTCACGGCAGCGACCATCAAGACGGAGTCCAGCAAGGACCCCGTCATGTCAAAGGTTCTTGAGAGGACACAGCAAGGATGGCCGACGATCTGTCCAAAGGGACTTGAACCATTCTTCGCCAAGCGCTATGAGCTGAGTGTATTCCACGGATGCACCATGTAGGGAATACGTGTCCTGGTGCCACAGAAGTGACGCAGCCAGATCCACCAGGAGTTGCACGTTTGTCTCATCGGTGTTGTGAAAGTGACGGGGCTGACACGTAGCTATGTCTGGTGGCCTGGGATAGACAAAGATATAGAGTCTCTGGCCAGGAAATGTCAAGGATGCCAGAGAGTCCAGTTTGAAGCTCCTACCGTGCCACTTTATCCGTGGGAATGGCCTGCTAAACCATGGCAGCGTATTCATGTAGATTACGCTGGACCGTTTATAGGACGGATGTTCTTAATAGCGGTCGACGCACACAGCAAATGGCCCGAAGTACTACCGACAGTCTCGGCATCATCAGAGAAAACGGTGGAACTGTTGCGAGATGTGTTTGCAAGGTATGGTCTACCAGAACATTTGCACAGTGACAACGGAAGTCAATTCACAAGCGAAGTTTTCCGAAACTTCAGGAAAGCAAACAACATCAGACACACATTTTCTGCACCCTACCACCCAGCGACCAACGGGCAGGTGGAACGCTTCGTTCAGACATTCAAACAGGCCATGAGATCAGCGAGAGGCGACTCGGGTGCAATAAAACGACACCTGGCCCAATTTCTGTTTGCCTACAGAAACGCTCCACATGCCACAACTGGTGATTCCCCGGCAATGTTACTGATGGGGCTAGGACTGCGAACAAGACTAGATGTCATAAGACCCAACACCAGAAAGACTGGAGAATCACCAGGCCACGTCAATAGAGGAGAGGAGAGGGCAACACAGAGCATTTGAAGTTGGAGACAGAGTAGCGGTAAGAAACTATCGCAACGATCATAAGTGGGTACCTGGTACCATACAAGAGAAGAAGGGTACCAGATCGTACGCGGTGCTGGTAGAAGAAGGTACTGTATGGCAGAGGCATAGTGATCAAATCAGAGCCTCTGACATCATCATGGTACCTAGTGCAGTGGAGGTACCAGTGGTTGACGAATCGACAGGAACAGCAGTCGAAGCAGAAGAAGACAGGCCGCCAATTCCAGTGCAGACACCGATGGTAGTGAACCATCCCGTCAGACCGGCAATTCCTGTGCAGATACCGAGGGCAGTGGACTGTTCCGTGAGAAGGTCCACAAGAAAAAATTACATTGCTAGTAATGGACTAAATAACGGACGTTGAATCCAGGGACTGCGTTGTCATGTTGTAGATGTGGAGTAGCTGAACCAGGTTGTTTAAATGTTCTTGATACGTAACATTTGGAAGGGAGGAGTGTAGTGTATTGGTGTTCAATGGACATTTATGCATGCTCCCTGTGGCAAGGCGATGAGCGACCGCTCCCTGGCTGTGAGTAGTCTGCCATGTTTTTCATTTGAATAATAAAAAGTGTGTAATATACTACAACTACTTGCGTTAGTTACACTAGCAAATACTGGGAGTGTGGAACAATGAACAATGGAGACGATCACTGGGACATTTAAGTAAAAGGAATTTTAATTAAAAGCACCGTGAGAGAGAGAGAGAGAGAGAGAGAGAGAGAGAGAGAGAGAGAGAGAGAGAGAGAGAGCTGATCACGTAGCGGGACTGGGGAGAGTATGGCGGGAAGAGACGCGTGGACCGACCCAGCTAGCAAAACCTCACTGGGCCAATTAATCTCAAACGTGCCTTTTTCAATGGCCCATGATTAGCTATTTTTTCATTGGTCCAATGAGAATTTGCACACCAAGCCATGTCAAAAGCCAATGAAAACATAATTGGCCCCAGCTAACAATTAATTGCTAATGACTCATTGGGCCTACATCATTGACCCACGACTGGCTATTTTTTATTGGTAATGACAACCAATTATCTATCCAATCGGGATTTTCATTGACAAGCCAATGGCAGCCATCATTGGCACAATCATGTTTTTTAGAACAATCATTTGCCCAGTCAGTTTTACTAGCTGGGGATGGGATGGACTGAGGAGATATAATAAATCTGTATGTCTGTCTGTGTTTATGACTCGATCCCCTTATGAACATATACTACCATGATATGAGTCGTATCCGCTTACGAGGTAGTTAGCAGAATTGACTGAGCCGTGTCATGGATGCTTCTGCAGTCGGAGCCGTAGCTTCGAACCGTCCACATCTTATGCGCCATTTGCGAGTTGCGTACGGTGTGCGACACCTGCCTCTCCCAACACTGAGGACAGCTTCTAGGTCATCCGCCGGGTGGCCCCACTGTCTTGGGGGTTTGCTTGACATCTGGCCACGTACTTTAGTAATTCTCCCGAAAACACTCGTAGCCACTTGCTCTGCTCTTCTTCAAGTATTCAAGTATATACCGCTAAACAGTAATAATTAACTATCCTGCCTATTTGTGACGTTATCTCCCAAGATGGGGTGAGCTAAAACGTGTGTATGAACAATACAATTTTACAGTTCAGGGTTAAAAAATGGGCTTCTACGATGACTTGATAACTTCGAAGGTGGCTTTCTGAAATTCTTCTGCCGTTGGTGCTGTGACTGCTTCCTGTGTGAGCGAATTCCACATTGGGACAGAGAGACGTAGAACGAGTGCTGGTAGATGGTGCAAGAAGCTGGTAGTGTTTGCAGTTTACACTCATGCTGGCTTCTAGTGCTAGAATTTCCTTAAACATAATGGTAGGCAATCTGATGCGAACTAGTCCATGGCGAATCTTAAAAACATAGTGGCATCTCTAATGCAACGTCTGGTGTGTAGTGAAGTCCACACGAGGTTAGCAGACACGGCAGTGGCACTTGACTTTCTTCGATAGTCAGCAGCGACAAAACAAGCTGCGCTGTACTTTCTGAATGTCTGTCTTAGTGTTGGGTGCAAGTAGCACATTCAAGCGTCAGTCGGAGTACCTCGTATGCGGTTTCTCTACTTGGGGTGGTGTCGCATGCAGTGTTCTCTTCATTATGTCGAGTATCTTTCTGGCTTTGTTTTGCATGTGTGGCTGCCACGTTAACTTCGTGTTGATGGTAATTCCCAGGTAGTCCTTGTTGTCAGTTCGTGGGATCTATTGGTCGTCCATAGCGCACTTTAACGCATTACAATTAATCTGCCACGTCTTTGCCCAGTGGAGGAGTTTGTTCAGATCAGCTTTAAGTGCAAAGTGGTCAGCCGAGGTTTTTTTTTAATTTCACGATAAACAATACTGTCGTCAGCGAATAGATGCATTTATGAATTCACTCCTTCGATGATGTCGTTAATGTGCAACAAAAACAACATTGGTCCCAATACTGTTCCTTGTGTGACTCCAGAGAAGACGTCGGATTTCGGAATCCATGTTGGCTAGAGTTTATAATGTTGTAATCAAGGTGGCGACCGATCTGGCTGCACACGATATGTAATACATGTTATCGAAACCGGTCTGTAACTAGACGGTGTGGCCTTATCACTCTTCTTGTAAATCGTCGATATACATGCAGTAGACTAAACAGATGGGACGTTGCCTTCCTGGTAGGACTGCTGGAAGACGAAGGATAGCACACCAGATATCTCTGTCTCCTTCAGAATCTGTGCCGGGAGTTCGTCAGAGCCTGCAGCTTTAGTTTGGCTGATTTTCTTCAATAGTACCTGAACCCGCCTGTGTGCGACGATGACATCCTGGAAATCAACGAAGCAGCAGTGACATGGCTCAGCCAACTAGATGATGTATGTTGGAAGTGGAAGTATACGAAAGAAGTATCAGAGAGTGACAGCATGCCCATGATTTTAGTTATGTTGAATTTCACGAAATAACAAAACTTTTTTCTGATTTCCTCCATCAAGCAAGCTAGCTCCATTGACGTATCTGATGTAGTCGTCATGAGCAGATCGCTTCAGCTTCTGTATGTGTTCCCGCTTCACACAACAGGCAGACCAATCTTCTTGATTCTTTGACTTTCTGGCTTTGCAGTAGTACCTGTCTTTCTTGCGGATTTCACATCGGATATCGCGGGTGATCCAGGGAAGGTCACGTTTGGTTTTGGAGCTCTTCGTCGGGACATGTGTAGTGATGGCTCGGTGTAATTCCTTAAATGCTTGTCAGTTCTCATCAGGTGGTCTGGATGAAGGATTTCCCGGCAAGAACTGAGTGGTATATTCAGCCATGTTTAGTTTGCTGACTTATATATTTGTATACCTTGTGTGAATGTATTAAATACGGTTAATAAGCGTTTACAAGTGTAACATACCTGCAGAAAGGGTTCAGCTAGCCACACTCTCGTTCATTGGGGCGGAATGCTAGCGCTAAACTATTGCACTGGTGGATGGTGCGTTCTGAGTCCAACGTAATGTCCTTGTGGACATGCATATATAAGGGCCAATCCCGACAAACACTCAGTTCTCATCGTGGCGTCGTATATGACACTAAATGACCGCTTTGTTGTGGCAGTCGAGACAGACTCCACCAGCTGTTTCACGACCGTTGTGTATATGTTGTTAGGGTACATATACTGTCTCGTGTCATCGAGTGTGTTGGGTCTCTGAGCGACATTCGCCATCTCCCATCATGCCTTCCAGTGATCCACTTCATTTTGTTGCTGACGCAGACACCTGGCATGTCGTCTTAGAACACCTCGTCAGCTGAACAATTCTCTCCTATGTCAGATTCACCCGCTATCGTGGTGCGATTGAGGTACTGGGCCACGTAGTGATTCTGACCAATAGACGTACGTGTGTCTATTTCTTGCAGCAAGTGATCCACGAACGGCAGATACACCGCCTCCGTCCAATACACTGACTGAGTGTGTCAGTTATGTCAGCGGGCACGTTCTCACGGACGGTGCCTCTTTCTACCATTATTGCGAGGTGAATGTGGTCAGAGAAAGCCGAATTTAGAGAACATGCTGAATGGTCACTATATAGTGTTAAATCTGGTGTCTATACTATCTGGTGTCTATATGCCAGATAATCTTGTATTGTCTTGCCTTGCCTGAACTGCAGAAGCGTCAATGACGCGGTTCAAACAATTCTGCTACCTACCTCGCAAGAGATTGAATGAATGGACTAATGTTATGGTGAAGTCAATAGGGTAGGGTGGGGCAAGGAGCCCCCGTGGAGTAAGAAGCCCCCCTTGTATTTCCAAGGTTATACGTGCGTGATGCCTGTCTCTGGTGGACGAATGCAATGCTGCCACCTAGTGACTACTCTGTCCGAAAGCACACGCAGGCATAAAACACTTTTAGTTAAATATATGCATTTTAAGTTTTCCTGCATGTTTGATGTAATATTTTTGTGTTTGTAATGTTTTACTGAAACATATGGATTATGCTTAACGTGAAGTTGTTGTTATGTTCAGCATTAGTGCATATACGTTGATGATGCATCTTGGGAAATCTTGAGTATAACACGGAATTTAATTTGGTGGATTGGATATATTTGTCTAAAGCGTGGAATATTGATCGGATAAGTATTATTATTAAGTGTATATTAAACATAAACTTACAAGAATCCTTGTTTAGGCAATACTAATAGTTGCTGTTAAAATTTACCTAGGAGTAATTTATGGTAGTTTATAACAAGATTGCCATCCCAAACAACAAGTTCCAGATGGCAAAGTGGACAAGGAAGCCATTGGCTTATCGAGAGTCCAACAATTTTCTCATCTATGTGTAGCTCACCCTTATCAAATATCTGTCAATTCTATTTTTAAACATATTCACACTACTAGCATTAACACAATCATTTGGCAGTTTGTTCCATTCATTTATCACCCTCTGTGAGAAAGAGTACTTTCTCATGTCCAACCTACACTGCTCCTTAACTAATGCTGCATTGTGTCCTGGTTCTACTGCCTTCTTTAAGTTTGAAGAACATATTCCTATCAACATCCTCATAACCGTTCACTATTTTAAATACTTCTTTTGGTCTCCTCTTAGTCTCCTGGTCTCTAGTGTTGTCAAACCACACTGTAATAAGCGACTTTCATAACTAAGGTCTCTCAATTCTGGAATCATTTTGGTTGCTCTTCGTTGTATTCTTTCTAGCTTGTCTATATCCTTTTTAAGATACGGCCTCCATGCTTGAATACAATATTCCAAATGTGGTCTAACTATTGCTTTGTACAGGGGTACAATTAGCTGTTTCTCCTTATACATGATAGTTCTCCTAATTAGCCCTAGAATTTGATTTCCTTTTAAAGCAGCAATCCCACATTGCTCTGAAACTTTCATGTCAGCACTAAATGTTACTCCTAAGTCCTTTTCTTGTGTGGTTCTACATAGTACAGCATCCCCCATTTTATATTCTTCGTCTATGTTTCCATGCCCTATGTGTATACATTCGCACTTCCCAAAATTGAATAACATTTGCCATTTTTCTGACCATTTAACTAATTTTCTAGATCGTCCTGTACACTTTGTTTATCTGTACATTTGTAACCTTTCTGGATACTTTTGTGTCATCTGCAAATTTAAGTACTTTGCTAGATATGTCATCTTCTAGATCACACATATATATATATATATATATATATATATATATATATATATATATATATATATATATATATATATATATATATATATATATATATATATATATATATATATTAAAAACAGTATAGGGCCTAATACTGATCCCTGTGGTACCCCACTCAAAACCGATTTCCAGTTTGAAATCTCACCGTCTACTATTACTCTCTGTCTTCTGTGTGTAAGCCACTTTTCTATCCAGTTGATTACATCATTACCTATACCATGGGCTTTTAGTTTAAGTATCAATCTTTGGTGTGGCACTTTATCGAAAGCTTTCTGAAAATCTAAATAGACAACATCCACTGGTGACCGTCATCTACCCACTTTGTAATTTCTTCATAAAAACATAAGAGATTGGTTAGACATGACCTTGCTTTTAGTAACCCATGTTGAGATGTATTTATTAATTTATGTTTTACAAGGATTCCACCATGTGGTCTCTAATTAATGTTTCGAGTAATTTACATAATAACTGATGTTAAACTCACTTGTCTGTAATTTTCTGGCTTGTTCCTCGATCCCTTCTTAAATAGTGGCGTAATGTTTGCTTCTTTCCATTCTGATGGAACTATTCCTTCTTCTAGTGACAAGTTAAAAAAATTTGCAAGTGGTGTACTAATTTGCTCAACAATTTCCTTAAGCAGTTTTGGTGGTATCCCATCAACTCCAGGTGATTTATTATCTTTCATCTTCTTAATTTTGTTTGCTATCATTACAGGAGTTACATATAACTGCCCTAAATGTTCTGATTTATTTCTCTCAAATTTAGTAAATGGAACTGGAAGTGAGCTGATATCTTCTGTGGTAAATACTGAGCTGAAATACTCATTCAGGACCTCTGCCATTTGAAACCCCTCTGAAATTATGTTTCCCCTGTTGTTTTCCAGTGGTCCGACCTTATCTCGAACGTTCTGTTTACTCCTTACATAAGCATAGAAACTCTTGCTGTCATTTTTTATATTACCTGCCAATTTTTTTTCAAAGGTTCTTTTAGATCTTCTAATTTCAGTTGTAGATAGGTTAAGTGCCTCTTTGTAATTTGCCTAGTCTTCATCCTTTCTGGTATGCCTATAAACCCTCCACATAGTTTGCTTAAAAACTATTTTTCTAATAGATTCTTTTGACAAGTGTTTCTTTCTAGACCGTTTTCCTTGTTTTTTTCAAGGGAACAAATTTATCGATGATACTCTCAATTTCATATTTTAGAATATTCCAACATTCAATTGCGGTCTTATTCATCAGCATGTTATTCCAATCTAGCTTTGCTAAGTCTTTTCTCATATCTTTATAGTTACCTTTGTGGAAGTTTCTCCTATACGTTTTTTTATTTTTACTTTCTGATTTTACGTTGAGGTCAAAATGTATTTGATTGTGGTCACAGTTACCCAATGGTTCATGTATTTTTACATTGTCGACTAATTCTTTTTGTGATGATAAAACTATATCTAGTACATTTTTCCCCTGGTTGGTTCTAGCACATGCTGAGTAAGGAAGCTCTCCTGAATTAAAAATAAAAATTGTTGGTCATCACCCCCTGTACTCTCTAGAGATTTCCATTGTATGTGTCCTTGGTTAAAATCTAACATTATGATACATTCCCCTTTACTAACTTCCTTTATAGCATTTTGTATTTTTGTGTTATCCGCTTCGTTTATGTTTGGACTTCGGTAAACTAATCCAATAGTTAATTTTGAATTTCCTGAAACTATTTTGCACCAAACAGCTTCATCGTAAACTACTTCGCTTTCTAATTTTATTTCATAAGCCTGAATAGATTCTTTAACATATAAAATAACTCCCCCTCCCCTTCTTCCTATTCGATCTCTCCTAAGCATTACGTATCCTGTCAATCCTAATTCAGCATCTGTAATGTCTGTGTTGGCCCATGATTCGGTTATACCAATTATGTGAGGGTCAATATCTTCTACCATAATGTTTAATTCGTTTTTCTTATTTATTATACTCCTAGCATTTAAACACACGCATCAGACATGTTTTTCGGACATTTTGTTATTGGCGTATCTGTACTAGCGGCCTCTTGTCCTGCTTGAGGCATCTCTAAGTAACCTCCCTGCGCTTCTAGTTTACATAGTGTTGACTACCAAAAATATTCGTTATGCTACCCATGCCACTGTCTACTGCTGCTGCTAGCCCTTCCGCAAATACTGCTGCCCCCTTTCCACTTAGATGCAGACCGTCCTTCATGTACATATCAGCCCTTCCAACAAAAATTCCCCACAAATCCACAAAACCCACTTCCTCTTCTCTACATAGCTTCTCGACTAGCATGTTAATTGCCATCACCCGGCACTTTCGATATCTATGACCCCTCCTTCCTATAACTGGTAGAATCCCTGACAGTATTACCTGCTCAACCCGCGTCTGCTTTAGTGTTCTGACCAAATTCCTGTATTTCCTAACTATGGCAGTTGTACCCTCCCTCTCTACGTTATTTGTCCCTACGTGTACTAAAACAGATCCACCTTTGCCCAAACCCACAATGTTTTCTACCCTCTCAGTTATTGCCTCTATTTTGGCCCCAGGCAAGCAAACTACAACGTCCTCTCCCTTGTTTAAGACTCTGTCGGTCTTCCTAACTACTGAGTCCCACAAACACCCTCGCTCTCTTTCTCACCCCCTCGGAATAGCTCTTCTGATGGATCCCTTCCATCACAGTCTGTCCTGCAGCCTTGTCACTTGGTGGCAGACTGTTATCAGGATCTCTCTCACGCATCAACATTTCACCTTTCCCTCCCGTCTCCTGGCTAACTTGTGCTCCCGTCGCCTTCCCTCCCGTCTCCCTCACTCCCATCGCCTTATCTATCGTCTCCTTCCCTCCGACTCCTTCGCTACTGTCTCCCCCACTCCCCTTTCCTTCGATCCACTTGTCTTCCCTCCCATTTCTTTCCTTCTCGTCTCCTTTCGTCCTGTCTCCCAATGTCCCGTCTCCTTCCGTCCTGTCTCCCTACGACCGGTCACCTTATCTCCTCTCAACCTCCTCCCAGACTGAGGTGAGTTCACCCTAACATCTCTCTCGTCTTCTTCCCCCACTTTATCCACTGTCCCCTCAACAGAACCACTGGCACAAACCACCTGCTCCCTTCCCACCACTGCCACAACGAGCAGCCTCAGCTGTTCTAACTCCACTTTAAGTTCCTTCATCCTCGTACATCCCCTACACTCGAAACTAAAACTATCCGCCTGAACCTCAGCCCAGGACTTCTCACATCCGGACTTGACGAAGTCCACCCAGTCGCTGCAACTACTGCATATTAAATGCCTAGTGGCCTTTAAATGCCGTAAGCACGGCGCCATCACAAAATTTATACTTAATCTAATTGCTACGTTAGCCTTGAATAAGGCTGTTTTTGTATTCAAAAGAACACTTTAGACTAATATGTCTTTATGCTAACTATGTTTTTTCTACTGAGCTCGCACCAGCAAAAAAAGCCTGCCACCTAGCGAATACGGAGAACACTGTGTAAACAAAACAACGAAGTCAATGTAAACAAACTTACGTTAAAATCCTGCTGTTAATTTCTTTTTACCGAAATCGTTTACTACAACTATGTCAGATATTACCTTATGTATGTAATTTATGTAAATGTATCACTTTATCTAATATATATTTAACAATGTATACGATAGTTTGGTACACCAGTTTAATTTACGACCTGTAAACAAACTCCCAATTATCGCTCGATGAATTTGAGTCCGGGGAAAATACTGCCTCAGTTAACCAGAACACTTTCTTAATATATATCTATAAGAAGTTTGTGTATACAGTATATGTGTAATAGTAATACTTATTCTAACCAATATTCCACTGTTTCTGACTATTCACAATGCTATCTAAATTTTCGAATGGTAAACAACCCTATTAACGCTCACTGACTTCCCTGTCGGAGTCCGGAACTAACTTACTCTAAAATCCTGCCTCTGACTAATAATTAACAAAAACTGTTTTCTAATATATGTCTATGATATGTTTATGTATAATATATATGCAATAGTAATACTTATTCTATTCGATATTCCACTTTTTTTCTGTAAATTCTCTACACCAATTTTAAGTCGCTGCTGCACCAAGATTCCGGAAGTCGCCAATTTCAATCCAAAATAACGTAGATCTCCGAAGATTCTGTAACGCGAGCGATAATTAAGGTTTGTTGTGGTCAGTTGATTGGGTCGGGTCTTGTCTTGTCTCGTCTCGTCTCGTCTCGTCTCGTCTCGTCTCTTCTCGTCTCGTCTCGTCTCGTCTCGTCTCGTCTCGTCTCATCTCGTCTCGTCTTGTAGTAATACTGGCCAACACTCCTATGGAGTCAAACGGTCAGGGTTGGGTGCGCATGCTATTTAGTCATGTTTGTTTGGGACTAAGTGTGTGAGAGCTTGCTTAAATTGCTGTGGTTCTGTGATGTTGGCTATTGCGTCTGGTAATATCTAATGAATTCCAATCTTTTATTATTCGGGGAAAATAAGAACATTTTTAATAGTTCTTGCTCGCGTGAATGGTGTTGAAGGCTTTGCTATTTAGATGCCGTGAGTGGCGTTTGATGGGTTAGAGGAGGTTTGCGACAGGCAATGATAGATGACTGTGGATGGCTTTGTGAAATATGGTGAGCCGTCTGTTTGTTCTCCTGGTTGTTAGTAGCTCTAGGTGTATTTTTTTTTTCATTTCAGACACACACCCAGTGTCTCTGGATGTGTAGTCGTTGTGACAAAATGCTACTAATAATAATGGGTACATAATACGAGACATAATATTATTGTAAATAAATAATTTAATACATATTAAAGAGTGAGAACCTGAGTATTTTGTTTTAGCTACATTTATTGTTAAAAGTTAGCCATAACGGCGTAGCCGTAGGTAGTAATTCAGTGTAATTTAAAGAAGGTCACTGAAATTTCGTTAGAGCGAGCGATATTACGTTTTGTTATCGTCAGCTGTTACATAGAAAGTAAGTAGCAAGGCAGTAGTTGTAAATTTAATTAAGACATAACTAAAATAGCGTAAAGTGTGTATTACAACACGTAAACAGTCTTTGTGAAGACTACCTTGTATAAATTGATTATAAACGGATTATAAACAAATATAAATTGAATGGCAAGACACGTCATGGGTGGTGGCATGGGAGGTGCTGTTCTCGTGCATGTGGGAACGAACAATGCGGAGAAGGAGGGAACGTCAGCCATCGTTGGTAAGTACAGGAGGTTGATCAAGACACTTAAAGAGGCACGAGTTGGACAGATTGTTTTGTCGGGGATATAACCAAAAAATGGCAGGGGTGAGGAATATAGGAACTGTAGGCGGATGGCGATCAACACACAAGTACAGAAGGTATGTATGGAGGAGGGAGTAGGCTTCGTTGACATGTTGTTAAACTTTGTGGGAAGAGATGACTTTTTCTCGAGAGATGGAATTCATCTGACAGGGAAGGGTGCTGCAGTTTTTAGGTGTGAGTTTGTCAGAGTTGTCGACGAGGGCACAGGTACCATAAATTATTTAAACTAGATGCGCAGGGGGAACTGACAGAGAACACTGAAAGGAGTACTACTACAAATACACATCCAAAGAAATGTTCACCAATAATTTCAGACAATGAACTTAAATATGTATGCTTAAATGCCAGGAGCATAGTAAATAAAAAAGTGAGTTAGACATTATTATAGCAGATATTGATCCTCGTGCAATAGGCATCACAGAATCATGGGCAAATAAATATATAGTAGATGCTCAGTTAGCACTGACAGGGTATGTAATGTTTAGGAAGGATAGACGAGAAAGAAGGGGAGGTGGAGTAATTTTATATATTAAAGAATCCAAGCATATGAAATAACACTGAAGAGTGAAGCAGATTGTGAGGAAGCAATTTGGTGTAACATAGTTACCAGGAACTCAACATTAACAATAGGAGTAGTTTATCGTAGTCCTAACATAGGACAAGAGGAAGATGTAAAATTACAAAATGCGATAAGGGAGGTGAGCAAGGGGGAATGTGTTATAATGGCTGATTTTAGCCATGGCCATATACAATAGGAATCATTAGAGAGTGCTGGAGGTGATGACCATCAGTTTCTACTTCTAACACAGGATTGTTTCCTTACTCAACATGTCTTGGAACCAACCAACCAATCTTGGTGGGAATGTGCTAGATTTAATTTTGTCTTCTCAAAATTAATTAGTTGACAATGTTAAAGTACACGAACCTTTGGGTTCAAGTGACCATAACCAAATCCATTTTAACATAAAAGTAAAATCAGGGAATACATATAAGAAACAATGGAGGAGGAACTTCAACAAAGGTAAATATAAAGAGATGAGAACATATCTAGCAAATATAGATTGGAATAACTTGCTGAAGAACAAGACAGCAACAGAATGCTGGACTTATTTAAAATATGAGATTGAGGGCATTATTGAGAAATTTGTTCCAATAAGAAAACAAAGGAAAATGTCCAGGAAGAAACACCTGTCAAAAGAGGCTATTAGAAAAATTGCTCACAAACAGTTGCTGTGGATGACATATAGACACATTGGAAATGTAGAAGACTACACAATCTACAAAGAGGCACTTAACCTAGCTACAACTGAAATTAGAAAGTATAAAAGAACCTTTGAAACAAAATTGGCAGGTAATATAAACAATGACAGCAAGAGTTTCTATGCTTATGTAAGGAGTAAACAGAAAGTTCGACATAAAGTCGGGCCACTCGAAAACAACAATGGAAACATAATTTCAGACGGGTTCCAAATGGCCGAGGTCCTGAATGAGTATTTCAGCTCAGTTTTTACCACAGAATATATCAGCTCACTTCCAGTTCCATTTACTAAATTTGAGGGCAATAAATCAGAACATTTTGGGCAGTTATTTGTAACTCCTGAAATTATAGAAAAGAAAATTAAGAAGATGAAAGATAATAAATCACCTGGAGTTGATGGGATACCACCAAAACTGCTTAAGGAAATTGTTGAGCAAATTAGTACACCACTTGCAAAAGTATTTAACTTGTCACTAGAAGAAGGAATAGTTCCTTCAGAATGGAAAGAAGCAAACATTACGCCGCTATTTAAGAAAGGATCGAGGAACAAACCAGAAAATTACAGACCAGTGAGTTTAATATCAGTTGTATGTAAATTACTCGAAACATTAATTAGAGACCACATGGTGGAATTCCTTGTAAAACATAAATTAATAAATACATCTCAACATGGGTTACTAAAAGCAAGGTCATGTCTAACCAATCTCTTATGTTTTTATGAAGAAATTACAAAGTGGGTAGATGACGGTCACCAGTGGATGTTGTCTATTTAGATTTTCAGAAAGCTTTCGATAAAGTGCCACATCAAAGATTGTTACTTAAACTAAAAGCCCATGGTATAGGTAATGATGTAATCAACTGGATAGAAGAGTGGCTTGCACACAGAAGACAGAGAGTAATAGTAGATGGTGAGATTTCAAACTGTAAATCTGTTTTGAGTGGGGTACCACAGGGATCAGTATTAGTAATCTTTTTGATTACTTTTGTGTCATCTGCAAATTTAAGTACTTTGCTAGATATGTCATCTTCCAAATCATTTATATATATATATATATATATATATATATATATATATATATATATAAATGATTTGGAAGATGACATATCTAGCAAAGTACTTAAATTTGCAGATGACACAAAAGTAATCAGAAAGATTACTAATGTTACAGATAAACAAAGTTTACAGGATGATCTAGATAAATTAGTTAAATGGTCAGAAAAATGGCAAATGTTATTCAATTTTGGGAAGTGTAAATGCATACACATAGGACATGGAAACATGTACGAAGAATATAAAATGGGGGGTGCTGTACTATGTAGAACCACACAAGAAAAGGACTTAGGTGTAACATTTAGTGCTGACATGAAAGTTTCAGAGCAATGTGGGATTGCTGCTTCGAAAGGAAATCAAATTCAAGGGCTAATTAGGAGAACTATCACGTATAAAGAGAAACAGCTAATTGTACCCCTGTACTAAGCAATAGTTAAACCACATTTGGAATATTGTATACAAGCATGGAGGCCGTATCTTAAAAAGGATATAGACAAGCTAGAAAGAATACAACGAAGAGCAACTAAAATGATTCCAGAATTAAGAGACCTTAGTTATGAAAGCCGTTTATTACAATGTGGTTTGACAAAACTAGAGACCAGGCGACTAAGAGGAGACCAAATAGAAGTGTTTAAAATAGTGAACGGTTATGAGGATGTTGATAGGAATATATTCTTCAAACTTAAAGAAGGCAGTAGAACCAGAGGACACAAAGCAGCATTAGTTAAGGAACAGTGTAGGTTGGACATGAGAAAGTACTCTTTCTCACAGAGGGTGATAAATGAATGGAACAAACTGCCAAATGATTGTGTTAATGCTAGTAGTGTGAATATGTTTTAAAATAGAATTGACAGATATATGATAAGGGCGGGCTACACATAGATGATAAAACTGTTGGACTCTCGACAAGCCAATGGCTTCCTTGTCCACTTGCCATCTGGAACTTGTTGTTTGGGATGGCAATCTTGTTAAATATAGCTTCATTCATTGTGAAAAAAAAGGGCGATAATTAATATTAGCGCGGGAATTGACATTTGTATAAATAGTGCATGCTGGGGGCAAGAAGCCCCAGTGCGGGGCAAGACGCCCCACGTGATTTGGTCAACGTATAATTGTGAGTAGGTAATGGAAATGTTGTATATTGTTTTGTATAGCGGGGGTGATAATTCGTAGTGCACAACGGGCAATGTTCTTAAGGTTCAGATCATACGGTCAGTGCGGAATGTCTTTCACAACTTTTCGAACATAATATTTGCAGACTTGTACTATGCTGATTGCTTGTATGCAGATTGCTTGTTTAATGAACAAGTAATTTTTTCAGACATGGTTCGCACATATACAAGCTGCAGACGGAACGGGTGCGTACGGTGATGAGACGGAACGGGTGCGTACGGTGATGAGACGGAACGGGTGCGTACGGTGATGGAACGCTGAAACCTGCACTTTTAGCTTTCGTCAGGTGGGGAAAGTGACAAGCGGGGAGCGCGGCGCCAACATCACCGTCATCTGCCGGATGAACGCGGTCGGCACATATCTACCACCGATGTTCATCTTTCCGAGAAAGAGAATGGTGGCATCGCTGGTGATAGGTGCGCCGTATCAATATGTTGGCTGCCGCTGTCCCAACGGCTGGACGGACTCTGGTCTGTCTGTGAAGTTGTTGGAACATTTTGCCAGTTTCACGACTGCATCAGTTGACATACCCCAGATCGTAATCCTCGATGGCCACCACAGTCACAAGACTCTGGCTGCAGTAGAGTATGCAAGGAGCCGTGGGATTACCTTAATCACACTGCCACCACACTGTACACATAAGATGCAGCCGTTGGACAGGTCGTACTTCAGGTCTCTGAAGAGTGCGTACAACGCAGCTGCTGACAGCTGGATGGTTGCCAATCCCGGAAGAAGAATCACTGCTTACGACGTGGCAGCGATATTCGGAAGGGCGTTCTTGCGATCCGCCACACCAGACAAACCCGTGGCTGGCTTTCGGACACGTGGACTTTGGTCATATGACGCAGATATCTTCACCATTGAGGACTGCATTGCCTCTGCAGTTACTGATGAGGACGCCTTGTCGCCAACCACCGGATCATCGACAGTCTTACCGCTAACCGCCGGATCATCGACAGTCTTACCGCTAACCGCCCGATCATCAACAGTCTTGCCGCCAACTGCTGGATCATCGACATCCTTGCGGTCAACCGCTGGATCATTCACAGCCTTGTCGCCGACTGTCGGATCATCAAAAGCCTTGCCGCCGATCGCTGGATCATCCACAGCCTTACCGCCAACTGCTGGATCATCGACAGCCTTGCCGCCAACCGCTGCATCGTCAACAGCTTTGCCACTGACACACGAGTTGGTCAGTGACCTCATAGAGGAACTGTCGCCGAGGCCAAAACTTTCCCGTCCACGCCCGATGTCACGTGTTGCCGAATCAGCCGCGGTACTGACTTCTTCTCCTTACAAGCGCAAACTTGTTGATCGAGAGTAAATTAAGGGAAGGCGAAGCCAAAGAGGGACAGACAACAAAAGCAAGGACGCAGTGAAGAAACCAAAGAGAAGACGCGTCAGCACCAGCAGTGAGGAGGAAGATTGGCCGTGTGTCATTAGCGCTGAGCCGCTCGCGAACAGCAGATCTCGGGAGGTTGCAGTGTCAGTTGTGCCAGAAATGGGCACGCAAAGATCGACTGCACGCCAGGACTGCGCCAGGACTGCGCCAGGACTGCGCCAGGACTGCGTTTCATATGTCCAAACTGCGAGTCCGGTAGTGACTGAACGATGATGCCAGTTGCATACAGTTACATAACTTGAATTCTTGTAAAGTTATGTCACCTGACAGTCATGACTGTCCTGACTGCATGTAAAGTTCTATTATCTGACTGTGAAGGAGTATCGTAATACTGTGGGTTAGTTGTCTGTTTTGGATCAGATAAAACATACACTCCATTTTCACGTTTATTGCGAGTTTGTTTAATTTCAATATTCGTATTTTATACAATGGGACTTTCTATTGGGGCATGAAGCCCCCCTGGGGCTTTATGCCATATGCCATAGAAAGGGGTGTCTTGCTCCAGGCCTGTAGTAAGACGACCCATTTGGACAATATATTTAATTAATGATTATAAAAAGTTAGACTTGGATGAGTGCAGCAGGGAATGCAGACTTGGATGTGTGCAGCAGGGAATGCAGACTTGGATGTGTGCAGCAGGGAATGCAGACTTGGATGAGTGCAGCAGGGAATGCAGACTTGGATGAGTGCAGCAGGGAATGCAGACTTGGATGAGTGCAGCAGGGAATGCAGACTTGGATGAGTGCAGCAGGGAATGCAGACTTGGATGTGTGCAGCAGGGAATGCAGACTTGGATGTGTGCAGCAGGGAACGCAGACTTGGATGAGTGCAGCAGGGAACGCAGACTTGGATGAGTGCAGCAGAGAACGCAGACTTGGATGAGTGCAGCAGGGAACGCAGACTTGGATGAGTGCAGCAGGGAATGCAGACTTGGATGAGTGCAGCAGGGAACGCAGACTTGGATGAGTGCAGCAGGGAACGCAGACTTGGATGAGTGCAGCAGAGAACGCAGACTTGGATGAGTGCAGCAGGGAACGCAGACTTGGATGAGTGCAGCAGGGAATGCAGACTTGGATGAGTGCAGCAGGGAACGCAGACTTGGATGAGTGCAGCAGGGAACGCAGACTTGGATGAGTGCAGCAGGGAATGCAGACTTGGATGAGTGCAGCAGGGAATGCAGACTTGGATGAGTGCAGCAGGGAATGCAGACTTGGATGAGTGCAGCAGGGAATGCAGACTTGGATGAGTGCAGCAGGGAATGCAGACTTGGATGTGTGCAGCAGGGAATGCAGACTTGGATGAGTGCAGCAGGGAATGCAGACTTGGATGTGTGCAGCAGGGAATGCAGACTTGGATGAGTGCAGCAGGGAATGCAGACTTGGATGAGTGCAGCAGGGAATGCAGACTTGGATGTGTGCAGCAGGGAATGCAGACTTGGATGTGTGCAGCAGGGAATGCAGACTTGGATGAGTGCAGCAGGGAATGCAGACTTGGATGTGTGCAGAGCGTTCGCACGACTGGGCCATCTAATTTCACAGCGCGATTGCAGATTAGTTCTGTTGTTCAGGGTCAATTTGTGCACCTCGTCTAACTTGTCACGTCGTGAGAGTGCATACACGTCACGACACACTCAGACAGTTGTAGACCAGTCACGTCGTGAGAGTGCGTACACGTCACGACACACTCAGACAGTTGTAGACCAGTCACGTCGTGAGAGTGCATACACGTCACGACACACTCAGACAGTTGTAGACCAGTCACGTCGTGAGAGTGCGTACACGTCTTGACACACTCAAACAGTTGTAGACCAGTCACGTCGTGAGAGTGCGTACACGTCACGACACACTCAGACAGTTGTAGACCAGTCACGTCGTGAGAGTGCGTACACGTCACGACACACTCAGACAGTTGTAGACCAGTCACGTCGTGAGAGTGCGTACACGTCACGACACACTCAAACAGTTGTAGACCAGTCACGTCGTGACGTGTATGCTGGCCTTTATGTCTTTAGCTAACCACACGAAACAATCCCGTTCAGCAGCGCATGCGCAATATTATCGAAATTAGCAACTAACTTACTATACGTCGACACAATATGGTTGTTATTTTTATTATTTAATTGTGATTACAATTCACACGCACCAGTTAAATTGGTAATAACAGCCAGGGGCGCTGGACGGCTTTTTAGGAGGGATCCGGCCATCCGAGCGACCGAGATAAGGCGAAGGTCTAGCAGCAGGTACTGCAGGTATGTTTTTCATATATTTAATTCGGGTTTGGGGGCATGGCCCATGGCCCATGGCCTATGGCCCATGGCCCCCTCTGGCATCGCCTCTAATAGCGGCGACGACACCAGCGGCTGCGCCAGGGTGCGGGAAGTTTGCTCGATCAAGGTGCGGGAAGTTTGCTGGATCAAGGTGTGGGAAGGTTGCGAGGTCGGGGAACCTTCGCAGTCAGTGGCGCTAGTGCGGGAACGGGCGACTTGTCGAGCGGAGCGGGCACTGGCACACACGTCAGTCTCCGCTCAGTGTCCGCCAACAACAGTCTGCAAACGGAAGACGAACAACATTCACTGATGAGTACTACGCTGCCATAGAGGTAATGTCGTATGTTCTAACCACTACGTCGTATATTCTAACCACTACGTCTTATGTTCTAACCACTACGTCGTATGTTCTAACCACTACGTCGTATGTTCTAACCACTACGTCGTATGTTCTAACCACTACGTCGTATGTTCTAACCACTACGTCGTACGTTCTAACCACTACGTCGTACGTTCTAACCACTACGTCGTACGTTCTAAACACTACGTCGTACGTTCTAACCACTACGTCGTATGTTCTAACCACTACGTCGTATGTTCTAACCACTACGTCGTATGTTCTAACCACTACGTCGTATGTTCTAACCACTACGTCGTATGTTCTAACCACTACGTCGTATGTTCTAACCACTACGTCGTATGTTCTAGCCACTACATCGTACGTTCTACCCACTACGTCGTATGTTCTAAACACTACGTCGTACGTTCTAACCACTACGTCGTATGTTCTAACCACTACGTCGTATGTTCTAACCACTACGTCGTATATTCTAACCACTACGTCGTATGTTCTAACCACTACGTCGTATGTTCTAAGCACTACGTCTTATGTTCTAACCACTACGTCGTATGTTCTAACCACTACGTCGTATATTCTAACCACTACGTCGTATGTTCTAACCACTACGTCGTATGTTCTAACCACTACGTCGTATGTTCTAACCACTACGTCGTATGTTCTAAGCACTACGTCTTATGTTCTAACCACTACGTCGTATGTTCTAACCACTACGTCGTATATTCTAACCACTACGTCGTATATTCTAACCACTACGTCGTATGTTCTAAGCACTACGTCTTATGTTCTAACCACTACGTCGTATGTTCTACTAAGGGGGGGTTGGGATGGGGATGAGTAGTAGCACCTCTGTCTGAGCGGCAGCCGCATCCACTGCATGCAGTGGATGCGGCTCCTGAACATGTGTGCCGAATACCAGCCAGTCAGCCGAGACTCCGGGCAACAGTCTCGGCTGACTGGCTGAACTATGTACGGGGTAGCCACCAGGGTATACCTTGGTGGTGAGTAGGGGACGTCTACCCCACTGTGTCTAAAGACTTCTCCGGCAGATGAGGCGCTATGGGACTCACATTGTTCACTGCGGCTCAGAAGGCGGTCAAGCAGATGTGTGGCAGAGCATCACAGAGCAATTGGTTAGACGTATTACAGCCATTTGGTCACTGCCGGCAGTCCAACCCTTTCACCGGTCGTCTCGGTTAACCCGAGCCACGGGTCATGGAAGGTAGGATCGAGTGTGTGGAATGTATCTGCGCAAGTACATGCCACCCTAAACCTCCATGCGCAGGTACTCAGTCAAACAAGCCCAGCGGCGATGGGGAAGTGGCAACGGTGGCAGGCGAAGGATGTCGCTGGAAACTGCTAGTCACGACCCTGCAAGCTGGCGGCTCCGGTGTGACGGTCGCTTGGTCATCGACAGTGGAGTCACGATGCCATTCGTATCCTGCCAGGGCGTCAGAGCAGCCCTGTTTAGGGGTAGCACTGCTCTCTCCAAACGGGGAAGGGAATAAAAAACGTTTCCTAAAAAAAGCTGACCCAAACCCGACTTGCCCGCAAACCGCGGCAGGCTGGTCATCCAACACTGCGGTCGAAACGATACATTGAATATATGCACATGGAATGTGAGAACGTTACAAGATAACGACAAGCAGCTAGAACGTAGGACAGCCATCATTGGCAGAGAGCTTGCACGGTACAACATCACCATCGCAGCTTTGAATGAAACGAGGCTACCAGACGAGTCTCAACTTGAGGAAAAGGGTGCTGGCTACACTTTTTTCTGGATCGGCAAACCAGCCAATGACCATCGACAAGCAGGAGTAGACTTTGCGATAAAGTCCTCATATCTATACCACATTGATAAGCTGCCAAAGGGAGTAAATGAAAGACTGATGACCATGCGCATCAGACTGTCCGGAAAGAACTACGCCACTATAGTTAGTGCATATGCACCAACAATGACTTACTCGGGCGAGGAGAAAGAAAATTTCTACGAAAGTCTGAAGACGACGATCGGCAGAGTCCCACGCAGCGACAAGTTGATTGTGCATGGTGACTTCAATGCTCGAGTGGGACGGGACCATGAAACATGGGAGCGTGTCATCGGATATCATGTCATGGGTAACGAAAATGCCAACGGCCCTCTACTCCTGAACATGTGTGCCGAATACCAATTGACAATCACCAATACGCTATTCCAACAAGCAAATAAGTACAAGACATCGTGGATGCATCCTCGATCAAAACACTGGCACCTGATCGACTACGTCATAGTCCGGCAACGCGACTCACGTGACGTCAAAAAGACATGCACCATAGGCGCCACAACCTGCTGGTCTGATCACAGGATGGTGAGGAGTCGCATGCGACTAACCTTCCAAGGCAGCAAGCACAGGTGTGGAACGAAACCAAGGAAGAAGCTGGACGTATCAAGACTAACATCTGTCGAACTACAGCGGCAACTGGAGAAAAAGCTGGACGAGGTAATCGAGGAACAGGCTGAAACAACTCACGATGTGGATGAGACGTGGACTAAGCTGCGTGACATAATCTACCAAGGCGCGCTAGACGTACTAGGCACCACAAAACGCAAACACCGTGACTGGTTTGATGAAAATGATACAGAAGCAGCCACCGTCCTCAGAAAAATGCATGAGTCACATCTAGAATGGATAAATGATCGAGATTCGGCAGCTAAAGCAACCACGTATCGACACTACAAGCAACCGGCTCAAGCCAGATTGCGTGCCATGAAGGAACAATGGTGGTCTGACAGGGCGAACGAGTTGCAGGAGGCAGCGGATAGAAAAGACTCAAAGTCCTTCTATGACGGTCTCAAAGCGATATACGGTCCACAAGCAAATGGATTTACATCATTACTGAGCGCAGACGCCGAAAAACGACTCACAGAGCCCAGTCGCGTACTGGAGCGGTGGGCGGAGCACTTCAGCGATGTGCTAAACCGGCCATCAACAATCTCGCAGGCCGCAATCGACAACATAGCACAGCGCCCGCTCATGGAAGAACTGGCACACCGACCCACACTTGAAGAAACTACCGCAGCGATCAAGACACTTTCCAGTGGAAAGGCAGCAGGACCAGATGCGATTGCTGCCGAAATCTACAAGTACGGTGGCACAAACCTTACGAAGCGCCTTGTAAAGCTCTTCAGCAACATCTGGGACAGCAGGGCTGTTCCGCAAGAGTTCAAGAACGCGTCCATCGTCCACATCTATAAAAGGAAAGGTGACAAAAGCATCTGTGACAACCACCGTGGAATTTCTCTTCTCTGTATAGCTGGGAAGATACTCGCGCGCATCTTGCTAAATCGACTTGCACTACATCTCGCTGATAACATCTTGCCCGAGAGTCAATGCGGCTTCCGAGCACAGCGCAGTACAATCGATATGATCTTCGCAACTCGCCAAGTGCAGGAGAAATGTAGAGAGCAAAACCTAGCTCTATACATAGTGTTTGTTGACTTGACGAAAGCCTTCGACACAATCAGCAGAGATGGCTTATGGCAGATACTACGAAAGATTGGTTGCCCCGACTTGTTTGTCGACGTAATACGTTCATTCCACGAAGGGATGGTTGCCCGAGTGCAAGATCAGGGTCAAACGTCAGAGCCATTCCCGGTAACAAATGGCACCAAGCAAGGCTGTGTGATGGCACCACTGTTATTCACATTAGTATTCTCAGCCATGCTCAACGATGCGTTCCATGACAACGACTTGGGAGCACTCATCCGGTTCCGAATTGATGGAAACGTATTCAACCTTCGACGACTCAAATCCAGGACAAGAACTTCCAAGTTACTGATCAAAGACCTACTATTCGCTGACGACTGTGCACTTCTTGCACATACGATCGATGACATACAAGCGATTACCAATGCTTTCGCCAGATCCGCCCGCCGTTTCGGATTGACTATCAGTCTGAAGAAAACCGAGGTGATGTATCAGCCGAAGCCTGGAGCAGACTACTCGGCTCCGATCATCACCATCGACAACAACCCACTAAACGTCGTTGACAAGTTCACCTACTTGGGTAGCACGCTATCACAAAATGCCATGATAGACGATGACGTCTCAACACGGATTGGGAAAGCGAGCGCGTCATTCGGCAGACTCACCAAGCGCCTTTGGAATGAACGCGGTGTACGTCTTGCCACCAAAATCAGTGTATACTGTGCCGTGGTGCTACCGACACTGCTATATGGATGCGAGGCGTGGACACCATACCGCCGACACATACGGAGACTCGACCAGTTCCACATGCGCAGCCTAAGGCGCATCGCTAACATCAAGTGGCAAGACATGATTTCCAACACCGAGGTTTTACAGCGCTGTGCACAAAATGGCATCGAACACCACATCAAGCGTGCACAACTCCGCTGGTCCGGGCACCTTGTGAGAATGGCCGATGACCGCATCCCTAAGGCAGTGTTCTATGGAGAACTGGACGCCGGCAAACGAACACGGGGAGGGCAGCGAAAGAGATACAAGGACGTGCTCAAGGCAACACTAAAATCATGTGGCGTGCCTCACAACACCTGGGAGTCCACAGCGATGGACCGTGCCCTCTGGCGTCGCACATACCACGTCGGCCTACACGAATTCGAAAAAAAGCGGTGCGATGCCCTGAGAGAGAAGAGACTAAGACTGAAGGCTACCCAGCCTTCATCAAACACTGTCACCTTTGTGTGTCGTGTCTGCGGACGACAATGTGCATCGCGGATCGGTCTGTTCAGCCACAACCGTACACACGATACTGACTGAGGTCGAGATCCGTCGAACCGACGGCTCACTCCATACATATGTTCTAACCACTACGTCGTATGTTCTAACCACTACGTCGTATGTTCTAACCACTACGTCGTATGTTCTAACCACTACGTCGTATGTTCTAACCACTACGTCGTATGTTCTAACCACTACGTCGTATGTTCTAACCACTACGTCGTATGTTCTAACCACTACGTCGTATATTCTAACCACTACGTCGTATATTCTAACCACTACGTCGTATGTTCTAACCACTACGTCGTATGTTCTAACCACTACGTCGTATGTTCTAACCACTACGTCGTATATTCTAACCACTACGTCGTATATTCTAACCACTACGTCGTATGTTCTAACCACTACGTCGTATGTTCTAACCACTACGTCGTATGTTCTAACCACTACGTCTTATGTTCTAACCACTACGTCGTATGTTCTAACCACTACGTCGTATGTTCTAACCACTACGTCGTATGTTCTAACCACTACGTCTTATGTTCTAACCACTACGTCGTATGTTCTAACCACTACGTCGTATGTTCTAACCACTACGTCGTATGTTCTAACCACTACGTCGTATGTTCTAACCACTACGTCGTATATTCTAACCACTACGCACCCATATGCTGATGAAGTAAGCAGAGCTAACGCGAACATTACTTCGTGGGTTCCTTCCGCTGAAACTGGGGGGGGGTAAGGATATATGTATCTCCTACGCCGCTTAAATATAATCTACTATCATCGGCGTCCTACTGTCTCGCAATACTTGCAATGGTTTGTGCCACGGACGTTTCCTATCCATGGCGCACGCTTGGGCGACCTGTGTAGAGATCCTGGGTTGCCCGTCACATACTTACCTCGCTGCTGGAGTCCGAAGGAAGGCAGCGCAGTACGTTTGGTACAGCTCGGCTGCAGGAGCTGCCGGAAAGCTGGCAAGGTTGACACCTGACCGCCTTCGGGAGTTCCACTCCAGATTTTCTGTTCCGGTTTTCTCCCTTAGACCACTTGCGACTGACCAAGGCCAGTGAGCGTGATCGGACCACAGTGTATTATATTCTATCACTATTTGCCACGACGCGTGTCTTGAAGTAAGCTGCACTCACCTGTACGCGACAGTGGCGAGCAAGCCTCCGAGGGCAGGCCCGACCCAGTACACGAAGTGTTCCCGCCACACGCCCGGGTGGTACAGAGTCATGACGACTGTCGGCCCGAGACTGCGGGCCGGGTTCATTGAGGCTCCCGACACCTTCATTCTGGGCCACACAGCAGCAGTTGTATGTGTTACTAGTGCAGTATCAGTTGTATGTGTTACTAGTGCAGTATCAGTGGTATGTGTTACTACTGATATTGCACTAGTAACACATACAACTGATACTGGATCAAGGTATGTGTTACTAGTGCAGTATCAGTGGTATGTGTTACTAGTGCAGTATCAGTGGTATTTGTTACTAGTGCAGTATCAGTGGTATGTGTTACTAGTGCAGTATCAGTGGTATGTGTTACTAGTGCAGTATCAGTTGTATGTGTTACTAGTGCAGTATCAGTGGTATGTGTTACTAGTGCAGTATCAGTGGTATGTGTTACTAGTGCAGTATCAGTGGTATGTGTTACTAGTGCAGTATCAGTGGTATGTGTTACTAGTGCAGTATCAGTGGTATGTGTTACTAGTGCAGTATCAGTGATATGTGTTACTAGTGCAGTATCAGTGGTATGTGTTACTAGTGCAGTATCAGTGGTATGTGTTACTAGTGCAGTATCAGTGGTATGTGTTACTAGTGCAGTATCAGTGGTATGTGTTACTAGTGCAGTATCAGTGGTATGTGTTACTAGTGCAGTATCAGTGGTATGTGTTACTAGTGCAGTATCAGTGGTATGTGTTACTAGTGCAGTATCAGTGGTATGTGTTACTAGTGCAGTATCAGTGATATGTGTTACTAGTGCAGTATCAGTGGTATGTGTTACTAGTGCAGTATCAGTGGTATGTGTTACTAGTGCAGTATCAGTGGTATGTGTTACTAGTGCAGTATCAGTGGTATGTGTTACTAGTGCAGTATCAGTGATATGTGTTACTAGTGCAGTATCAGTGGTATGTGTTACTAGTGCAGTATCAGTGGTATGTGTTACTAGTGCAGTATCAGTGGTATGTGTTACTAGTGCAGTATCAGTGGTATGTGTTACTAGTGCAGTATCAGTGGTATGTGTTACTAGTGCAGTATCAGTGGTATGTGTTACTAGTGCAGTATCAGTGGTATGTGTTACTAGTGCAGTATCAGTGGTATGTGTTACTAGTGCAGTATCAGTGGTATGTGTTACTAGTGCAGTATCAGTG
Source organism: Lamellibrachia columna (assembly GCA_963662155.1). Lineage (NCBI taxonomy): Eukaryota > Metazoa > Annelida > Polychaeta > Sabellida > Siboglinidae > Lamellibrachia > Lamellibrachia columna. The sequence goes on from OY759266.1 coordinate 60,968,797, forward strand.
GTATGTCTTAATAGTGCAGTATCAGCCAGTACGTTTGCCATCCGCCTTAACAAAATTAATAGTGAAAGAAATAGTTCTTCAAAAAAGGTCGAAGAACTACAGGGCACGAAGTAGCATTAGTCGAAGAACATTGTACACTGGATATCTTTGCATTTTATGTGAAAAATACCTGCAGCACAAACAAGACATCTACCTCGCCTTAGTCGACTTCAAGAAGGCTCTCTGGACAACCATGATGATATATAACATGGGTGGAAATTAATGCAGAAAAAACAAAGCTCACGACTAATAATTCCAATGGCTTAGACGGACGTCCAGCGATTTTGTTGAAGAATCAAAACATTGAAAGTAATTTTGTGTGTGTTAGAAATTAACGTAGGCACGATTATACATTCAACCAACCGTGCACATTGTGCTGATCAAAAACGACATTGTGTAGGCTTTTCAACACTATGGCATAAAACTAATCACGTTTTTTTTTTTATTTTACCCAATTTAACAATCAAAGTAAAGTATTTCGACGATTCCAACACAAGTAGACCCTACTACTCAACCCAAAGGCGAATATATGACTATTCACGTGCCATAGATCTGAACATCAACGCACCTGTTTCGCCATGAGCTAGATGAATTACCGAGGCCGCTATAAACCTAGTCCGTCCGTAGACTCACCCGGCGGCCACCCCGGCTGCGACGGCGAAGCCGACAGCCAAGGGGGAGAAGTCGGTGGCCGTGCGCTGGTTGACGGCCGTCATGAGAGCCGTGATGACCCACACGAAGGTCAGCCCAGCCTCGCACAGCAGCCCGTGCCACCAGCGAACTCCGTCCCCCAGCTCAGGACTGCCGCCACCGAACGCGTCGAACGCCGTGAGGGCGTGCCCTGTCGCGGTGTTGGTCACTCTGAATGACATCACCATCTGGCGACACGTGTAATGTTGCGTTCCAATGCGTTCGTGTTTACCAGTTCACGACATGTAGAGTTCACGACCCCGGTGAACTCGTAGTTACCAGTAGAGAACTTGAAAGTTAAAAAGGATCACCAGTTATTTGTGTGAGCGTTTGTAATAGCAAGCATAAAACTACTATTTTGTATAATGGCTGTCACGCATCTATAGCCTCGTTGTGATAACAGCACACATGGGAAACCAGAGTACATTATACGTGTGCGTGTGTGTGTGTGTGTGTGTGTGTGTGTGTGTGTGTGTGTGTGTGTGTGCGCGCGCGTGCGTGCGTGCGTGCGTGCGTGCGTGCGTGCGTGCGTGCGTGTGTGTGTGTGTGTGTGTTGATAAACATGGTATTGTGTAAATGTGTAGCTATTGCACACAGACGAAGATAAAGGGTTTCGATACACGCACAACCTTTGTCATTGTGTTGTCGATTAGCCAGCTACGTATTGTAGGTACGTGCAAAGTAAGAATACAATAGGTATACACGACTGTCTGTGATCCAGACGCTTAGACAAGTGCACGCACCAGCGAAAATACGGCTCCGAGGATGGAACCCACGATTTGGCAGACGACGAACAAAACGGCCAACGGCAGGTTCACCCCGCCGGCCGCCAACACACTCAGCGTGACGACAGGGTTAAAGTGGCCGCCACTGTAAACAGTCACGATAGGGTTAACGTGACAGCCACTGTAAACGGCGACGACAGGGTTAAAGTGGCTGCCACTGTAAACAGTCACGACAGGGTTAAAGTGGCCGCCACTGTAAACAGTCACGACAGGGTTAAAGTGGCCGCCACTGAAAACGGCGATGACAGGGTAAAAGTGGCCGCCACTGTAAACAGTCACAACAGGGTTAAAGTGGCCGCCACTGTAAACAGTCACGACAGGGTTAAAGTGGCCGCCACTGTAAACGGCGACGACAGGGTTAAAGTGGCCGCCACTGTAAATAGTCACGACAGGGTTAAAGTGGCCGCCACTGTAAACGGCGACGCTAGGGAAAAGGTGGCCGCCATTGTAAACGATCGCGAGAAGGTTATATTGACCGCCATTGTAAACGGTCACGACATTGTTAATGTGGCCACATGTGTAAACGGCCACGACAAGGTTAAAGTGACCGCCTTTGTAAACTATCACGAGAGGGTTAAAAAGTGGCCGCCACTGTAAACAGTCAAACACGGCGTTTTATGGGGTAAAGCTAATTACATAATATACCTGATCAAAATACAATATAAACTAAATAATTGATTTGAAACCTAAATATAGAAGCAAATAACTTAGTCCTGCACAAACGACGAATGATATAATAAGATATTGCGAGGGCACACTACAAACACTGATTGAATACACAAGTAACTGAAACACAGCTATGTGAATATACAGACAACTATCACAAACACTACATCAATTGGACGTTGAAGCCAGATACTATGAATCCAGGCTTAAAATGATAAAAGAGCAAAATTTACACTCTAGTAGATGTTAATAAATGCCTGTCATATATGTTGACAAATGAACACATTGATTTATGTCTTTATATTCTAAAAGCTACCGTTCAACTTTAGCGAAGTTACTAGTGATCAACTATTGACTGGGGCTGCATGACATCTTGCAGTAAACATTAAAGGTGCCTCATCAATTACATTTTTTTACTCGTCTCGTGTCAAATTAATTTTGCAAAAATTAAAACCTACCTAGTATCTACTACGACATGCTAGCTCGTTTGGGCAACTTTTGTAAGTATTTTTTTGTGAAATCATAAGACAAATTATTAAATTATTTAACTCTGCATGCATAATTTATTGAATTGAAAACGGAAACGTTGAAAACTCACGAATTTCGCCCTTGGTGATATTTCATAACTTTGTCATGTGATCGGCGAGAGGATGGAAATCACACCCATGATCAGCCTTGACCCCATAAAGTGTTTACTGTTTTGGATATCCACTATTTTGAGCCTTACCAGATCTGACGACTAAAGTCAATTCTCTCGATGATTTGAATTAAAATAAACACTTTTTAAATTAAACTGACAACAGTTGACGTTGCAGTTTTGCTTTAAAATCATGTGAATCATTGAACTTTTCAATGATGGTTTACGTGTAAGACTAACGGCATAATCCTAAGGTCGGCTCACACGAGCGATTCATTGCCCAATGGTTGGCCGATATCTGCGACAGTAGTACCTTATAGCTTTTCAATCCTCATCGAATTTGCACCCATGGTCTACATCTCCATCCGGTTGCGCGGGCAGCCCCCTAGCGGTTATTAATCGAAGATAGCGCCATCTAGCGACTGACGCGCGCGCGTGCATGCACGCGCGCGTGCACGCGCGCTCTCGTAACCGCTAAGATCGAAGAATCGGTAACATATTATCCCACGCTACCCTATATGTAACAATCGGTACGACACTACCCTATATTCGAGTCGATGTTATAATCGGCGTTGATGTAACTTGATATCCGGTGAACTATGAACGGAGCCGTTTATCGGCAGGCAACCGCGTAGGCCGAAACATGGGTCGTAGCGACTGTTAAACGAGCTGCATTCTGGAGTGATGCTCCATATGGGATTTAGCGGTTGTGGAAATTGAATGGAGACTCATTTCAACACGGACTGAAGCGCGTGATTGTGGCGTGTGTGTTGTAACTCGATACCTATCCGAAACAGCTGCGTTCTGTTGTGATGATTCATATGGGATTTAGCGGCTGTTAAACGTGTGGAAATTGACGACACGAAGGTAATGTTATATTTTAATTCACAGCGTGCATGTTGTAACTCGATACCTAACCAAAAACAGCTGCGTTCTGTTGCAGACTGAAGCGACTGATTTAACGTGGATTTGAAGTCGGCGGAGGTCGGTCGAGCGGCATACGGAAAGCGGTTGGAATTTACAAGTGATTGGACTTTGTGTTGTATTAGGAAGGATCGTGTAATAAATATATATAATGAACTTTTTGTGAGTGTGATGTATTAGGAAGGATCGTCTAATATTATTGAGAACGTACGTAAAAAACAACAGACATGTATTAATGATACAAAGCAAAATGTAATAGCTGGAAAGATACACATGATTAAAAAAGCGAATTGGCATCAAAACAAAAGTTAATGTTATTAAAGTTCATGTATTAATGATACAAAGCAAAATTTAATAGAGGGAAAGATACACATGATTAAAAAGCGAATTGACATAAAAACAAAAAGTTAATGTTATTTTAAGATTGTTCATTTCAATAAGGCGCGAATCGCACACGAAGTGCCTTGCCATGACGGCGACGACGAGCTTGTAACGGTAGTTTAGTGGGTCGACGCGCCGGGGTCTGGGGTGAAGCGTCGTCGTCGTTGTCGGTCATCCAATCTTCTTGTTCCATCACTTTCTGAGCACACTCCGCTCGCTTGTACATAAACTTCTCCGTAAGTTCGGCCATAACGGATGGCCAGAGAGACCTGTTGTGCATCAATTGTATTATTTCCGTCAATGCAGAAGGTCGTAACGGTGATTTCTTTGTTTCCTTTCTCTTCTTCATCAGTTCCTCGTTAAACCGATCAAAATCCCGTTGGAAACTCACAGCCAGCAGTTCCCTCATCACTCCCTTCCAGCGATGACAGTGATCGCTGCGAGAAAACAAAATGAGATATAGTTGAATGCGAAAAAACAACACATCATTATAGACTAGAAATAAACTTACCGAACACCTCTCTTAAAGTTTTGCAACGACAAAGTATTGAATGCAAGAAAAAACAACACATCATTATAGACTAGAAATAAACTCACCGGAGATAGACTTCTATGTTGAACGCATCTCTCACGATGGTGTACACGACGACTACGTCTACGACGTAGCATTTGACATATCGAAACGTCAGACGCACAACGGTCACGACGAGTGACACTATAGCAGCAACGACTCGCGAAATCATCAGAAATGACGGTGACAACATGTTGACGGTGATGACGAGAACACGGCGGGAGTGCTATATATAGGGGAAATATTGTTGACGAGAACGCGACGGGCGTTCTATCTATAGAGCTCTGATAGATAAGACCGTCTGGCGAACGGACAAAAAATCGAGGTGACAGCACTCGTTTATGTAATGCAGTGAATGCGTGTTTTAACACAAGTATGGATCGCCCGGTTCGTTTTAAAGGCCATAATAACTATTTGTCTAATTTTTATGCGTGTAGAATACGCGTATGGGGTAGAGAATTTCACACAGTCGAAAGCGCTTATCAGTGGAAGAAATGCGTGCACAACAACGATCGGGACACGGCGGAAAAGATGGCAGCCACGCGCACGGGACTGCAGGCTAAACGCCTGAGCAAGAACATTTGTGAGAAGGCTCATTTACGAGAGAGCTGGAACACGCAACGCCGTTCTGTGATGTACGCTCTAGTAGCCGTGAAATTTCGTGATCGATACTTACGGAAACGGCTGTTAAGCACGGGAGAGAGAGAATTGATAGAATGGGTGAGAAGTAAAGAGGGTTTTTGGGGTGCTTTGACTTACGACGATCGAACGGGTCAGAATACGCTCGGGGAGTTACTTATGCAACTAAGAAAGTTCATTCGAATTCACCAGCAGGTAAAAAATGGGTCTGATGTAACGCGGATGCGAGATTGCAACCAGGCATCGGGAGAACCGGTCCAAACTCGTTTGCACCGGCGAAATCATCACGCGACGTGCAACCCGATTCCAGCATCACGCGCTGTTTCGCAATAGCAAAAAAAACCATCAGAACCGCTCCGAACTCGTTTGTACCGGTGAAAGCATCACGCGCTGTTTCGCAATAGCGCTGTCAACAGCTGGTGAGAGGCCTATATAAAGACAGCAGCGCTAGCCCTGTCATTACAATTGTTTTCAAGCGATTCTACTCGATTTCAAAGATGACTGCCTCAAACCCGATCTGCGTCGACATGACTTTGACGAAGTTACAATGCGAGGTAAGTGGTGGTCGGTATGTGTTTGCACAGCCTTTAACAGTAACGGCCCTCGGCGTTCAAAATAAATATGTGTTTTACAGGGCTTGCTCTAAATGTCCCAAACGACTCACCAACCACGTCTGCCCAGTGCACGGCTACCAGCGTGAGCACGTGAACAGATTCGCTCTGCGTGTTCTCCTATCGGACAGTATCGGGTCTGAGTGCTGGTGTACTTGTTTTGATGCAAAAACCATCAAAATTCTAGGTTTCACGGCAAACGATTACGCGCAGATGGAGACGGACGAACAACGCTACGAATCGATGTCGACACTGCGAGGCAGCCAGGTCATGGTTGTCATTAGGAAACGCGTCACCAAAGAGTACGTAAATTACATTGTGGAGGAGATTTATATCGTAAATGTGTAACTTTGTTGACAGAACGAAGCTGCAACTGCAACAACCGCTGTCGTCGATGTGCCTGCCACTGCTACCGCCGCTGCTGTTGATGTAAAAAAAAAGGTGAGGAAGTGGTTAGAGGATAATAGTTGCAACGATTTATTCTCTTCTTCTTCTTCTTCGATATCGGACTCACTCGTTGTGATAACAGACGACGACGACAAGACGGAGGAGGGGGACAGACCCGCTGTTATAGTAGTAAGCAGCGGCGGCAGTAGCGGCAGCGACGACGACGACGGCAGCGACAGCTGTATGGAAATGGTGCGTCGAATAGATGGAATAGCCAATCGTGCCGAAAGTATGTATAACGAACAACAATTTAACCTGGCTGTAGAGAAAGACGCTGTGGAATACGCGTGCGCTGAGATGGCTCGTATAATGAATTTAGATTCAGAGAGCGATATGCCTTCAGACAGCACGATCTTGCATGTCGTGAGTTGGATAGGTATAGAAGTAATGTCAACGTGTAATAGTATGCAGTGGCGACATCAAGTGAAAGATAAGGTGAGAGAGCTATTAATTGAACAATACGGTTCACATGCACAATATAGTGCGCATATGTACTAATCTTTTTTTTGTTCAATAGAGTGGTTTGCAGCGTATCAGAGACGCGTACAAGAGGCCGGCACCGAGCGACGACGACGAAACCGTCTTTGCAACGCCGAGGTGGATAGCGCCGATGACAAAGAGATCGCGCGCGCGAATGACGGCATACGAGAAGAGCGAGGTGGGCGATGACGTGAGAAGGATGGAGGTCTTCGAGAGACCGGCGGTGGAAGTGCCAGCAATCATCCAACCGGGAGATAAAGGCCCGATCGATGACGTGAGTCCGATAGAGAACTTCGAGAGATCGACGACTTCATCGCCTTCGTCGCCGCAGCCGGAGGGATGTCCTCTAACGCAACCGGAAGACGACGGCTCCGATTCGTCGGAGAGCGAGTCATCGTTGCCGATACTGTACGTTCTGCCAGACACCACCGTTATTGTGTCACCGCACGATACCCCGGCTGTGTTTAAGCCGTTTACGCCAAACGAAGACATGACGCAGGAGGTCTGCGATGTCATCCTCGAAGAAGTAATAGGTCGCAAGTTCACGCTCGAACGTCAAAACAGTCGTTTGTCGCTCGAGACGACAACTTACAACGTGTGCCAGGACGTAGCCGTCACTATAACATCGACGAATTGGCAGAAGGAGGTTCGCCGACACCTTCAGTCGGAATCGAAATGAACATTGAATACAACCGCTGTTGAACACACACATAATCGCTGTAGAAACGAACTTTATAACCGTTGTAGAAACGAACATTATAACCGTTGTAGAAACGAACATTATAACCGTTGTAGAAACGAACATTATAACCGTTGTAGAAACGTACTTTGTAGAAACATAACCGTTGTAGAAACGAATATTATAACCGTTGTAGAAACGTACTTTGTAGAAACGAACATTATAACCGTTGTTGAAACGAACATTGAATATATAACCGCTTCTGTAGAAATGAACATTCGTGAATATATTGTTTTTTTGTTATGTTGTTATATATATATATATATACATCTCTGCGGAAAAGACTTATAATCATCAACATTACCTAACCTCTGTCGTGGTTAACAACCCACAAGTTATTCATATACTAGCCACTGCCGTATCGATAACAGATCGTAAGCTAGGGGTCACTGTCGAGATCATAAAGATCCATAAACCCAGCATGTCGTCGACGTCATCATCTATAAGTCGAATCGTATATGTATGATATTATTACAACATAATAAAAAAAAATGAAACAAAATATGATGCGTGTTGTCGTTGTAGAAATTCTTCGTAGACCCTCGTAAAGAATTATATATATAACGCGAGCTGTCAGTCCTCTTTATCGTAAAGAAACCTCCGAAAGAATTATGTTTAACGAAAGGAACTCGCAGTTCGTTCGATGTCGTCTTCGTATGAGTCGCCTCTAGGAGAAGGAACTCGCGGTAGAGTCAATCCTCAATAAATGACTGTATTAAACCGTTTCCGTTTCACGAAAGTGCAATATCCACCTTAACTCCCTGCGAAATGTACCGCTTGTTTTCCCAAAGCAATTCTGGAGAACATACCCGCTTTGCGTCGACGTAATAGCAATACAGAACTAGCATTCACGTTTGAGGTCGCCACCGTACGGTCTTGGTGTCGTTTACATAACGTCCATCAGACGTCGCCACCGTACGGTCTTGATATCGTTTGTTCGTCCGTTTGAGGTCGCCACCGTACGGTCTTGGTGCCGTTTACATAACGTCCGTCCGACGTCGCCAACGTACGGTCTTGGTGTCGTTTGTATAACGCACGCTCTCTCGGATATTTAATAAATAACGAACGGTTCTGAACCGTATATATGTTATAACGAGAGTCAATGTCTGTCAGTTGTAGATACGTCGTTGGTATCATGAAACGTCATCTATGTCGTCGCTGTGGACTCGCGCTCGAATCGTATGCGGCTCTACGAAGCCACTTAGAGAGTCACCCGTCACCGTCTGAGAACGAACATTCTTATTCGATAGCGCCCCCTGGTGTTCGTTTAGAAGACCCCTCTCAAGACGATCGTGCGAAGAAAACGAAATACTCGTGTAAATGTGAAGCGACGTTCGAAAGATGGAACGATCTGCAGCATCACGTAAGAACAACATGCCGTCTTAAAAAAAAGACCAAGACATTCACGTGTGCTAAATGTGGAAAGAATTTTGTCACACGTGACTGCTTGACCAAACACGTGTGTGACAAACCACCACCAACATCACCACCACCACCACCACCACCACCACCACCACCACCACCACCACCACCACCACCACCACCTCATCACCCGCTAGTCACCGACGAAGACCCCGTTGACCCACCCGAACGTCTTCCCTTCCCAGACGCTCTGTCGACGAACTTGTTAGACGTCGTCCGAGAGCACTGGTCCTCCATAAGGACATGCATAGCGAGAGGTCCTCTTCAGAGCAGGTACAATTACAGATTAACGACGCTAGACACGACCGTTCTAGAAACTCCGTTGAGAAACGTGTTCCAGGAACAGACCACCGCCTTCAAGATTAACCTCAGTTACGCATTCGTGTTGAGGAACAAGAACACGGATCGATACAGGTATTATCACGCGTCTTGTAACTGTTGCGGACGGTACCTGGACGAACCCAGTCTCATAGCCAACAGCAAGGACTTTGACGAGTTTCTGGAACGAATCCGAGAAGCCGACGTCTTGCAATGGGCCATCAATCAAAGACCTGATTCCGCGTGGGTGTGCGAGCTCGTGACAAACGCCACCTTTTTCGTCAATCGCATCATCGATCACCCGATAGGATGTGCTGGAATGAGTCCCCTTCCGGTCTACATTAAGAAGAACAAAGCAGTCGTCGGGTTGGAAGTGGATCCCAACCACGGCAGACGGTACGGAGATAACCTGTGTCTCTTTCGATGTATGGCCCTGCAACGGGGATGCGACGTACGTCGGTTGAAACCAGCTGTGAAGACGCTGTACGAGGCTTATGCTCAAGACGGTGTACCCATGGAGAAATTTGCTGGAGTCTCGGTGAAAGACCTCTATCGGGTCGAGACCACGTTCCAGACGAACGTGTGCGTGTACAGTCTCGTAAAACCGAACGAGGACGACGACAAACGACCAATCGCCGAACTCATCCGTCGATCGATCTGTAAATATCCTACCACGCTCTACCTCAACCTTCACGAGACGCATTTCTCCTTCATCAGCGATGTACGCATGTACTGTCACTCGTACAGATGTCGAACATGCAACTCGTTGTGGAAACGCACATGGAACCTACGCGTGCACGAGAGCACGTGTACGGGTTCTGTACGTCGAGTCTTTCCGGGAGGCGTGTACCATTCCACGCCGTCGATATTCGAATGACTGGACGACGAGAACATCCGAGTGGACAAGTCGTTGCGGTAATACCCGTATCGAGCCACTTTTGATTTCGAATGTTGGTTCGACACCGAACACCTTCCGTCCGACAGCACGGTTCGCTGGATCGCGCGTCACGTTCCGCTGAGCGTCAGCGTGGCCTCAAACGTACCGGGATACGAACGAGTGACATGTCTCGTCACGAACGGAGACTCCAACAAGTTGATGATCGACATGATGGCCATTCTGATATCGATGAGTAACGCCGCGTACGACTGCATCAAAGACTCGTACGAGAACGTGATGGAGCAGCTCGCGGAAGAATTGACGCGATGGGACGAGCAAGAGGAGACTACGAGAGCGGCCAACGACAAGAAAAGTCGACGTACAAAAAATCCGTACAAAAAGCTGATGTGGCAACTGTATGGATGGATGCGTCAGTTACCCGTCATCGGGTTCAATTCGGGTCAGTACGATCTCAATGTCGTCAAACAGTTCCTCGTGCCCTACTTCCTGGCCGTTGCAAAGACAGAGGAGGGAGAAGAGAGACGGCAAGAGGAAGAAGAAGAAGAAGAAGAAGAAGAAGAAGAAGAAGAAAACGGACCGTTTTTCGTCATCAAACGCAACAACGCTTTCATGTGTCTTTCGACGGATCAGTTGAAATTCCTAGACATGACCAACTACCTCGCTCCCGGGTTCAGTTACGCCAAGTATCTGAAAGCGTACGGATGCGAGGTGACGAAAGGTCATTTCCCGTACGAGTACATGGATCGACTGGAGAGACTCGACGAAACTGTTCTACCGCCGAAAGAGGCCTTCTTCAGTCGACTGAAGAACGAAGGTATTTCCGACGAGGACTACGTCAGTTGTCAGGAGGCGTGGCGCGACAACGGTATGACGACGTTGCGCGACTTTCTCGTCTGGTATAACAACAGGGACGTGGTTCCCTTTCTGCAGGCCGTCGACCGACAGTTTGACATCTATCAACAGCGTGGAATAGACATGTTCAAGCAAGGCATCAGTGTACCGGGTCTGACCTTGCTGTACCTGTTCAACGACCTTCCCGAGAAGACCTACTTTTAGACCATCATACCATTATTTAAAAACATCATACCATTATTTAAAAAGGGTTCGAGAAATAAGTCAGAGAATTACAGACCAGTGAGTTTAACGTCAGTGATTTGTAAATTATTAGAAAGGTTAATTAAAGACCATATGGTGGACTTCCTCGTTAAGCATAAATTATTAAATTCATCTCAACATGGATTCCTTAAAGCGAGGTCATGCTTAACAAATATGTTATGTTTTTTTGGAAGAAATCACTAAGTGGATAGACATGGGATCGCCAGTAGATATTATCTACTTAGATTTTCAGAAAGCTTTTGACAAAGTGCCACATCAAAGATTGCTACTTAAATTAAAAGCCCATGGTATCGGGGATAGCATAACTGACTGGATAGAACAATGGCTGACTGACAGAAGACAACGAGTTGTAGTAGATGGCGAAGTTTCAAATTGGAAATCGGTTTTGAGTGGGGTACCTCAAGGATCAGTATTAGGACCTATATTATTCTTAATTTATATCAATGACTTGGACGAGAGTATAACAAGTAACGTACTGAAATTTGCGGACGACACAAAACTGTTTAGAAAGGTTAATACTGATGGTGATAAACAACATTTACAAAACGATCTAGACAGATTAGTGAAATGGTCTGAGAAATGGCAGATGCTGTTCAATTTTGGGAAATGTAAATGCCTACATACAGGACATGGGAACTTGAATGTAAACTATAATATGGGAGCTACTGTTCTTGGTACTACTGTAAAAGAAAAGGACTTAGGAGTTACAATAAGCGCTGATATGAAAGTTTCAGAGCAGTGTGGTATTGCAGCTTCAAAGGGTAATCAAATTCTTGGATTGATTAGAAGAAACATAACATATAAGGGAAAAAAGGTAATTATACCTCTTTATAAAGCAATAGTTAGACCTCATTTAGAATACTGTATACAAGCATGGAGACCATATCGTAAGAAGGATATAGATACGCTTGAACGCATACAAAGGAGAGCAACTAAAATGATTCCAGAACTGAGAGACCTTAGTTATGAAGAACGCCTGAAAGAATGTGGTTTAACAACTCTAGAGACAAGGAGGTTAAGAGGAGATCAGATTGAAGTTTTTAAGATATTGAATGGGTATGAAAATATTGATAGAAATATGTTTTTCTCACTCAAGAAGGATAGCAGAACTAGAGGACATGAGGTAAAATTAGTAAAGGATCAATGTAGATTGGACATCAGGAAGCACTCGTTCTCACAGAGGACAATAAATGAATGGAACAAACTGTCTACAGATTGTGTAACTGCTAGCAGCGTGAATATGTTTAAAAACAAGGTTGACACATATATCAGGAGGGCGGGTTATAAGTAGATGAACATTGTTGGACTCTCGATAAGCCAATGGCTTCCTTGTCCACTTGCCATCTGGGCCTTTGGCTTGGATGGCAAATCTTGTTAAATCTTGTTAAATCTTCAACGAGAAACACAAAGATCTGCACGATCTCGTCAAAGATAACATTTGCGGTGGTCCTTCGATCATATTTCACCGCTATCACGAGAAAGCGATCACCACGCTACGTCGAAACGAGTACGGAGAGGCGTCTCATCCGTGTCGAGCGATCGTCGGATACGACGCGAACGCGATGTATCTATGGTCGCTCATGCAAGACATGCCCATGGGATGGTACACGCGACGACGCTTTGAGAACGACTTCCGACCCGAATCGGCTCAGCTGTACGGACAGATGGCCTCGGAATGGCTGACGTGGGAATCCGAACGTACGGGACTTTCCATACGACATCAGACCAACGGACGAGAGAAACGGATAGGTAAACATCGAGTGGATGGATGGTGCAGCGAGACGAAGACGGCTTATCAGTTCCAAGGTTGTTTCTTCCACGGTTGTCCGTGCACTCAAGCGGAGGTCAATTCCGTCAACGGGAAAACCATGACCGAACTGCTCGTCGAGACCCGAAAGACCACCGCCTACATACGTCACTTCGTCAAGGTCGTCGAGCTGTGGGAATGCGAGTGGAAAAAGATGAGACGAGATCCGCACGTAAAACGGTGTCTGGACGCCGCGTTTCCGCGACGACGTCGACGCGTTCAGTGGACGATGACTCAGCAACAGATCCTGAGCGGCGTGCGCGACGGAACCGTGTTCGGCATGATCGAGTGCGACATTTGCGTGCCGGAAGAACTGCGCGATCACTTTGCCGAGATGCAGCCCGTGTTCAAGAACATCAGTCTGGTACGCGAGGATCTCGGTCCGTTCATGCGTCGATACGCCGAAGAGCACAACATCATGACGATTCCGAGACGCATGCTCGTGGGCAGTTATTACGGCAATAAGATACTGCTCGCCACGCCCCTGTTGCGATGGTATCTGGGCCACGGTCTCGAGGTGTTACACGTCTATCAGGTCGTCGAATACGATCCGATTCCGTGCTTCCGTCGATTCGGCGATGCCGTGTCCGAGGCCAGACGCGCGGGAGACGTCCACCACGACAGGGCCATCATCGCGGACACCATGAAGTTGCTGGGAAACTCGGGCTACGGAAAAACCATCACCAACGTGGACCGACATCGCGACGTCAACTACTGCACGGAGAAGGCGGCGTCGCGCCTGGTCAACAATCGTCGATTCAGGCAACTCGACGTCGTCGTCGACGACGCGTACGAGATAGAGACGAGCAAGAGAACAGTGACGTATGCCTTGCCTATACACGTGGGATTCTTCGTTCTGCAGTACGCCAAGATGCGCATGCTGCAGTTCTATTACGACTTCATCGACAGATACGTGGAGCGTCCTCTGTTCCAATACTGCGAGATGGATACGGATAGTGCCTATTTGGCCTTGGCCGACGAGTCAGTCGATGCCCTCGTGACCCCTGCACTACGAGAACATTATTTTCGACATCGATTCGAATGGCTCCCGTCGGAATGTTGCGACGCGCATCGAGACGAGTACGTGCGCTGTCGACTCGCCGACAGACAGTGGGTCGGAGACGAAGAGTGCTGCAAGAGACGACGAGCGTTCGACAAGAGAACTCCGGGACTGTTCAAGGTGGAATGGTCGGGCGACGGATTCGTGGGTTTGTGCAGCAAGACGTACTATTGTTTCGGACCCACCGACAAGTACAGCACCAAAGGTCTGAGCAAACGGCACAACACCATCGACAAGGAGGCGTTCCTGGAGGTGCTCACCAGTCGTCTGAGCGGAAGCGGAAAGAACCGCGGGTTTCGGGTGTATAAATCGGCCGTGATGACGTACGTGCAGGTCCGAACGGCTCTCACCTACTTCTACGCCAAACGCGTGGTGTACGAGGACGGCTTGAGCACGGGTCCGACGGACGTGTAGATAAGGCGACGCGGTTCGACGGTCTGCCATAACAGACCATGGATGCGCGATGGAAACACCCCTTCACGTGCGTAGTCGCTGGACCGACGGGATGCGGTAAGAGCACGTTCGTGACGCGTCTGTTGCATCACGCCACCGCGATGATCGATCCACCCCCCGAAAAGATCACGTGGTGTTACGGAGAATGGCAAGAGGCTTACGCGACAACGGACTTGACTCACGTGCGATTCGAGGAAGGGTTACCGACGGAATCCATGTTCGAATCGACAACGAGGAACCTCATCGTCATAGACGATCTCATGGCGGAAACGAACGAACGAGTCACGACCTTGTTTACTAAAAAAAGCCACCACAGGAACACGTCCGTGCTGTATCTCATACAGAACCTGTTTCCTAAAAACGAAGAGAGTCGTACCATCAGTCTTAACACTCACTACATGGTGGTGTTCAAGAATCCACGTGACGCGACGCATATGTCGCACTTGGCGCGACAGATGTATCCGGGACGCGCGAAATTCGTACAGGAGGCGTTTAAAGATGCCACGAGGTTACCGTACGGTTATCTATTGGTCGATCTCAAACAGGACACGCCCGAGGACATGCGTCTGCGCACGGCCATCTTTCCAGACGACGACGTGCAGTACGTGTACTTGCCGAAGGTATAAAAGGCCGGGACGCGTGGATCGTCTCTTCATTCGCACCATGTCTGAGCTCGTGAAGAAGCACATTTTGTGCATCCAGACTCTGGCTCGATACAAGAACAACAACATAAAAAAGGCCATCATCGCCAACGCAGACGCCAAGTTGCTGTGCGCACTAGCCGAGTGCGCTTACAACATACTAACGAAGAACATTCCATTGACCGCTTTACAGAGGCGTCGATTGGGCAAATACAGGACGAAGTTACGCGAGTTGGCTCGAAAAAACACGACCGCTGCCCGAAGAAAACGCCTCTTGTTACCCCAGATCGGCGAGGGACAGAGCGGATGTTTCCTATCGGCCTTCCTAGCTCCGTTGACCGGTTCGGTCTTGCTGCCCTTGCTTCGTCAGGTGTTGACCGGGAATTAGACGCATGGATCACGCACGAAAGATGGCTTTGGTAGACCCTCGATTGTTGGATGCACTTCGCTCGCAACCTCCTCCTCCTTCTCCAACGGATACCGTAGGCAAGATAGTGCAAACCCTCGACGAAGAGATGAAGACCATCCTCGATAGAAAGGACCTCGACGATGGGATCAAGGTAACGCTGTATAATCAGGTGTTGCAACGGTACAACGGTCTGGTCGATAAACGCGTCAAGGAACCGATACGCACGATCTCGGTGAACGAATCGACGAAAGGTTCAAAGACGAGGGATGAGGATGAGGAGGAGGATACTCCTATTAGAAGACTGGAGGCTACCGTATTGGACACCGTTCCCAAGAGTCTGCAGGTCAAAGCCAGACGATTGATGGAACATCTCAAAAGAAACGTCGCGTGGAGCGATCGCGGCGAACTCGTGCACGAGGGTGTTCCCATTGCGGGAAGTAACGCGGTGGATCTCGTTCACGATCTGTTGTGTAAGAGAAAGACCGACGCTCCAACGGGTTGGCGGTCGCTCGCGAAACAACTCCGCACCGTCAACATACACATGGAGTTGATCGGTAACGCAGCACGGAGAACCTACATAGAAACGGACTCTCTCTCTCGACGGTCTGCCGCTACCCCGCGTGCTGTCGGTAGCGCACGAAAATCTCTACGTTGGACACCCCTCGCGCGTCCGAGACACCCCACACCCACGCCGCCTCGGTGGCTCGCCTTATAAGGAGACTACATCGTAGTCGTAACCCACTCATGTCTTTGGATTCGCAAGACACGCATCGTTCCATCGTCGTTTCGATATTGTTTAACGGACTTACCTCGCTCGGTGACATTGCAGCCGGAATTCTTATACAACAGGTGTTATTCGGACTATGGTTTCGTTGCCAGACTGTTGTTCAGTCGTTACCGTTGTGGGAACGATAACGTGCGTCCTACTATACGTCAGCGCACTCCTCGTCGTTCGTCAGTACTCGGGAGTCGTCAACGTCACCGTCGTCGTCAACGCGTCGGATCTTCTGTTTTAACGATGACGAAGACACTGAAGAAGGTCTATTTCAATCCGAGTCGGGTAGGCAGTTAATGAGGCGTCGACGCCTTGCGACGCGTCACGCACGCGCCGCGGAAAATAGTCGCGCGATGGTTGTCGGAACAGGACGCCTACAGCTTACACAAACCAGCGAGACGGCGTTTCAAGAGACGACGCGTCATCGTGGGCGGTATGAATCAACAGTGGCAGGCCGATCTCGTCGACCTGACGACGTTGAAAGACGACAACAACGGTATGACCTTTCTCCTCACGACGATCGACGTCTTTTCGAAGCGAGCCAAATGCGTTCCTATGCCTAGCAAGTCCGCCGCGTCGTTGGTCGCCGCTCTGCGAATCGCGTTCGCGGACGATCAGCCGCAGACGTTACAGACGGATCGTGGAATGGAATTTCTGAATAAATCCGTTCAGACGCTCTTACGAAAACGTGGCGTCCATCACTTCGCCACGCACAACGCGGAGACGAAGGCGAGCATCGTGGAACGTTTCAACAAGACGTTGAAGGGTCGCATGTGGCGCTACTTCACGAAAGTTCAGTCGTGGCGTTACATTGACGTTCTTCCGGATCTAGTGCGAACGTACAACACCCGCCACCGCAGTCTCGGTATGGCTCCGTCACAGGTGACCGCAAAGAATCAAGAAACGGTGTGGCAACGTCTGTACGGACATGACGGTAAGGGTGTGCCCAAGTTACGCGTGTCGGATCGCGTGCGTATCAGCAAGTACAAAGGTACGTTCGAAAAGGGCTACGAGACGAACTGGAGCGAAGAGGTGTTCACCGTGCACGAAGTTCACCCCTCCGAACCACCCGTGTACCGCCTGCGAGACGATCTCGGCGACGTGCTGGAAGGCACCTTCTACGAACTGGAGCTGCAGAAAGTGGTGATAGCGAGCGATAAAGCGTTCCGAGTGGAAGCGGTGCTGGAACGTCGTAAGGTTCGGATACCCGTCCAAATTCAACAGCTGGATCGACGCCAGGTCGCTCACTTCGCTATAAAGACTAAACGACGCGAGACGGATTGTCATTATGGATCAAGACACGGCACCGCACACTGTCGTCGTAGAGGAGGTAGAGGAGGAGGAGGAGGATTGCACCGACGCATCGAACGACAGCACTCCTTGGCATCTGTTCGGTATCAAGTGTCCCAAAGAGGAGATAGTGTTTCTGTGTCAGATCGTCATCTTGTACACGGTCATCGTGATAAGCATCTACAACCTGACTGTCGGTCACGGCGATTCTAATCTGTGGACGGCTCTGTTGAGCAGCTAGTTGGGCTATCTACTACCCAATCCCACGTTGAGACGCAATGACGACTGATTTCTACATGACGCTGCCTAGCAACGCTTCTATGAAGATGCACCCCGACAACACCTTGAGTCATTACGTCACGGAGTTGCCTCACATAGTCGACCTGATCGGCGAGTGGGAGTGCGGGTTGACAGAGATGCAGTATTCGCACACTTGGTACAACGTCACGGAGAACGATGTCTGGTTATTCCTCGAAGAGGTCGATGTTCCCGACGTGACTCGACTCGCGAGATTGCCGTGTGGATATTACAACGACCCGTTAACATTGCTGTACCACGTCAACATCGGACTGTACAGTCTGAGAACGGAGAAGACACGAGCTCAAATGAGCTATAGTTCCGTCACTCAAAAAATGACGTTACACATGACGGAGAACACCTCGTTCACCATACCGTACCACAGCTCGATTACTTCCATGTTAGGATTCCACAAGAAGGTGATCACTGGAACGGAAACGGATGCTACATCCGCGTCATCACTCGACTCCGACTCTCGAACTTCCGACTCCTCGTACCCCTTCCACATCGAGGCCCCCGACGTGGTGGACATGACGCAGGGGTTCAACACCCTATATGTATACACGGACGTCGTGGAGTCTCGTATAGTGGGTGACACTCTCGCGCCACTGTTGCGATCCATTCCGATTAGCGGACGTCACGGTGACAGGGTGTCCGAACGTTTCACTAACGTTCACTACACACCTCTGTTGCGGTCGAACTTCCACTCGATCGAAGTGGATATAAGAGACGACATGGGTCGACGCGTGCCATTCGAATACGGTCGAGTGACGGTGACGCTTCATTTTCGTCGACGCAAGACCGGACTGTTCCAATGAACTACAACGATTATTACGCGCGTCAGGCCGGCGGTGCGCTGCCCTACTTCGCCAGTGCGCAATACCAACGAGGTCACGGACTGGGTAGTCTGTTCAGCGGTCTGTTGCGCAGCGCCATGCCGCTCATCAAGAGAGGTGCCGTGGCTTTGGGTAGGGGAGCATTGAAGACCGGCGTTCGTATAGCCGGCGATGTCTTATCGGGTCAGAACATAAAAACGGCTGCCAAGCGACGCGTCACCGATGCCTTGTTGACGGGACTTCGACCTCCCCCTGGTAAACGTATAAAGCGACCGACTGCGAAGGCGAGAATCAGTGCAGTAACGCATCGACGCAAGAAACGAACGTCCAAGAAACGAGAGATCGACATATTCGACAATGACGCTCGTGTATAACTATACGATCTCCTCCACGAACACACCGTATACGATCGTGTATAGACATGAGACCACCCACACGGGCGCACCGATGACTTACGGACTTCCCGTCGAATTACGATTCTTACGTGCGTCAGGTCGGCGATGCCCTGCCCGACTTCGTCGGTGCGCAATACCGGTGAGGTCATGGACTGGACGTTCTGTTGCGCCGCGACTTAAACACCGTGACTTTTAGGTAAGGGTATAAAACAACCGTCCGCGAAGACGACAATCACTGTAGTAAAGAGACGACGCGAGAGACGGACGTTCAAGAAACGAGAGACCAACAATGGCATTCGTGCATAGACAGTCGTGCGAGGGGGTCAAGAGCGAACTGGATCTCTTTACCGTGCCTCCCACTCAGAACTGCATCATCGCCAGTCATGTGGTGGAACATCAACCCACAGCATCTCTGGATTCTGGAGGACCGATAGAATTCTTCATCCCCGGTTCGATGATACACGTGCAGGTGAAGGTGACGCAACCCAACGGAAACGATCTCGACGCGGCTGCACCCGTAGGACCGGTGAACAACTGGCTGCATTCGCTGTGGAGTCAGGTCGACGTCTCCCTGAACGGCACGCTCGTGACCCAGTCGACCAACACGTACGCGTATAGGTCCTTCGTGGAAACGCTGTTGACTTACGGAGTCGGTGCCAAGTCGACACAGCTGACGAATCAGCTGTGGTACAAGGACAAGGCTAGTCGCATGAGCGCCGTCGAGCTGGCAGGCGGAGTCGATCCCAACCCCGGGTTCGTGACTCGACGAGAGTACATAACAGGCAGTCGCGTGGTCGACATGATAGGTCGCCTCCACGTGGATATGTTTCTGCAGGATAAATTCCTAATCAACGGAGTCGACGTCAAGATACGACTGGTGCGTAGTAAGACGTCGTTTGCGTTGATGGCCGGAGGAGCAGCCCCCGATTACAAAATAACGATCGTCAACGCAACCTTGTTCGTCAAGAAGGCCACCCTCAACCCAGTCGTGCAATTGGCTCACATCAAAGCGCTCGAGAAGAGTACGGTCAAGTATCCGTTACGACCCGTCAACGTCAAGGTGTACTCCATTCCCGCGGGGGCTCGGTCGCACACGCACGAGAACCTGTTCCTCAACACGCTGCCAAAACGTCTCGTACTGTGCTGCATCGACAACGACGCCTACAACGGCGCGTACGATAAAAACCCATTTCACGCCAAGAACAACGCCATAGGCTTCCACTCGGTGTACGTGGACGGACGTCAGATACCTTCCAAACCCTTCCAGCCCAACTTCGAGGACAACCTCTTCGTCAGGAGCTACACGAGCCTGATCACCTCGACCGGCAAGATCTGGCAGGACGAAGGGAACGGTCTGACTCGCGACGACTACCGAGACGGCTACACCTTCTTCTGTTTCGATCTGACCCCCGACCAGTGCGACGGTCCCTGCTTCAATCTGGTGCAAAAAGGCAACCTGCGCATCGAATTTCATTTCCGAGAAGCGCTTCGCACCACCGTGAACGTCGTCGCCTACGCCGAATTCGAATCCGTGCTGGAAATCGACAAGAATCGCAACGTCATCTACGACTACTGAGATGGACACCCTGCAGATCGCTCGTCTACTGGCGATGGATTCGAACACCGCGTCCATCTTTGGCGGCGTTGTACCCAAAGACGGACTGCCTAAAACAATAGACGCTTTGCCGATCGCCTTCGTGTGCAACACCGACGACGGCGACGAACCGGGCGAACATTGGATAGCGCTGTACCTATCCTCCGACGGACGCGGCGAATACTTCTGTTCGTACGGTCTACCGCCTCTTCACGCTGCGTTCAGTGCCTTCTTGAACAAACACTGTTCCGAGTGGACTCATAATAGTAAGAGACTTCAGAGTCCACTGTCTAACGTTTGCGGACAATATTGTGTAACTTATATAATGTTTCGATGTAACGGTTCTCCTATGAGAACTTTCGTAAACGCGTTCCGGACCGATCTGGTCGCTAACGATTGTCGCGTGTTCGATTGGATTAACCTACTAAAAAAGGGTATACCATACTATCGCACATCGTACTGAACCTCTGGCGAGGTGGAGACACCCGTAAGTTCGCGACCTCTGGCGCGATGGTCGACATCCGAAAGTCGTCTCATCGTCATCATACCCGTTGTATTCATTCGAACACGCTTGTACTGTTGTCGTTACGATTGCATCGCTTGTATCGCTACCGCTTTGTTTTATTCAATAAAATACGTGTGCACCGTATGCTTTTGTTCGTATCCTTACTAGGTCAATAACCATAAGTCCGTTAGGTGTCCCCGCCCGTCAGTCCACCAACCCGCCCGTCAGCCCGCCATTCAGTCGCAGTCGCTAGAGAGCGCACCTGTTACCCGGAAGATCTCCCCACCCGTCAGTCCACCATTCAGTCGCAGTCGCTAAAGAGCGCACGTGTTACCCAGAAGACCACGCACGCAAGGAAAGCTATAAGGTACTACTTGCGACCTAGAACGTGACTGGCTCCACTCCCGACTTGAGCTTTTATGAAAGGTCACAACGGGTGCACCTGTTGTCGGTAGCTAATTGACCACTACTTAAAAATCTCCGCCAACTGTCGGTGAAATTGGGACCAGCCACTATTTCACCGACACAATCGTAGCTACAAATTGGCCTCACTAATCGGTCTCGTAAGGACGTCTACACGACCGACACTGTTTCGGCCGACCAAGTGGCCAATTAATCGGTCGTATAAACAGACCTGTACCTGATCTTGCCGAAGCTGAATCCGAGTAGCGCGATGACCAGTCCGTGTACGATACCGTTCGTCAGCGAACTCGTCTCCGTCTGCGACACGAGCCCGCCGACGAACACGTACATAGCGACCCCGATCAGCTCCACACAGCTCGGCTGCACGTAGAGGCTGAAGAACGTGTCGGGCTCACGGCCCTTGAGCAGGGGCAAGCTCTCCGTCGTCTCTGTGGACAGGGCAGGGTGTGTACACATGGGCGTTCGGAAGGGGGGGGGGGCAAGGGGGCACATGCCCCCCAATATCTGGATGTTTGCAAAGTTTAGGTCTTTTATGACGAGTAGACTGTTTACAATTTGTTCTAAGTAGATCACCTAGTATATTTGTTAATTAATTATTTACAATTATATCATTATTGTTCATTGAACGAAGACATTTTGTTAAGTGTAAATATTTCTAGTCGAAATCAGACAGCAGATTTGTTTGCCCTCCTCTGGAGAAAAGCCTGCGGATGTCCCTGTGTGCACAGCGGCGTGTGTGGGGGCGTGGTTGGGGGCGGACATTAGGTCATCACAGCATTTCTAGTTCCTAGTTGTAACGGGAATACTTATACACCGGGTGGCGAACACTATACAACCACGACCACCGTTCCACCACTGGAATGATTTAGGATTAATAATTAATTATGACCAAAGGGGCGCTGTCAGCCGTGCTAAAGATGTCCGGGTGCCCGGAAACATTTATACTATTACTATGCTTGAAATGGTGCATTCTGGGACATTCTGTGGTGAAAAGATGTATGTGGCTATATGATAAAGTAATCATACGCACGCACGAACGCACGCACGCACGGGCAAACACGCACGCACACGCACACACACACACACACACACACACACACACACACACACACACACACACACACACACACACACACACACACACACACACACACACACACACACACACACACACACACACACACACACACACACACACACACACACACACACACACACACACACACACACACACACACACACACACACACACACACACACACACACACACACACACACACACACACACACACACACACTAGCGCTCATGCAAACCCGGCAACAATTAAATGTCTTTTATGATGACATCCAATAGATTATATATCATTCCTATATTAACCATACCTTTATTGTTTCCATCTGCTCCTGAAAGACACAAATTACACTGTTACTACACAATATAGCAACTGCTATGAGACACACGTCAGTAGGGGTGTGGACAAACACTCTCTGCGGCTGCAATGATAAATGAAGAAACTCCGAATCAAGGAGTAGGTGAATTTAATTGTGAATGTTTCGCAAGAAATCAGGGTCGAATTTAAATACCCCGGGACGATAGTAGGCTACTAGGCATACCTCTATAGAAACATGTAGGATGAGTTGAATATAATGGCAAGTTGGTCCATGTCTGCATTTAACAAAACAAAGCGTCTACTATAAACCGACGCAATCACACAGAACCACTCGTACATATATATATATATATATATATATATATATATATATATATATATATATATATATATATATATATATATATATATATATATATATATATATATATATATATGACCTGTGGTACACAGCCAGTCTCCCCGCAGCGCAGCCATGCGGAACCACTCATACATAGACAAGACATATGGTACACAACGTCTCCAACAATGCAGCCACGCGGAACCACTCATACATAGACAAGACGTATGATACACAACGTCTCGAACAATGCAGCCATGCGGAACCACTCATACATAGACAAGACGTATGGTACACAACGTCTCCAACAATGCAGCCATGCGGAACCACTCATACATAGACAAGACATATGGTACACAACGTCTCCAACAATGCAGCCACGCGGAACCACTCATACATAGACAAGACATATGGTACACAACGTCTCCAACAATGCAGCCACGCGGAACCACTCATACATAGACAAGACATATGGTACACAACGTCTCCAACAATGCAGCCACGCGGAACCACTCATACATAGACAAGATGTATGGTACACAACGTCTCGAACAATGCAGTCATGCGGAACACTCATACATAGACAAGATGTATGGTACACAACGTCTCCAACAATGCAGCCACGCGGAACCACTCATACATAGACAAGTTGTATGGTACACAACGTCTCCAACAATGCAGCCATGCGGAACCACTCATACATAGACAAGACGTATGATACACAACGTCTCCAACAACGCAGCCATGCGGAACCACTCATACATAGACAAGACGTATGGTACACAACGTCTCCAACAATGCAGCCATGCAGAACCATTCATACATAGCCAAGACGTATGGTACACAACGTCTCCAACAATGCAGCCATGCGGAACCACTCATACATAGACAAGATGTATGGTACACAACGTCTCGAACAATGCAGTCATGCGGAACACTCATACATAGACAAGATGTATGGTACACAACGTCTCCAACAATGCAGCCACGCGGAACCACTCATACATAGACAAGTTGTATGGTACACAACGTCTCCAACAATGCAGCCATGCGGAACCACTCATACATAGACAAGACGTATGATACACAACGTCTCCAACAACGCAGCCATGCGGAACCACTCATACATAGACAAGACGTATGGTACACAACGTCTCCAACAATGCAGCCATGCAGAACCATTCATACATAGCCAAGACGTATGGTACACAACGTCTCCAACAATGCAGCCATGCGGAACCACTCATACATAGACAAGATGTATGGTACACAACGTCTCGAACAATGCAGCCATGCGGGACCACTCATACATAGACAAGACGTATGGTACACAACGTCTCCAACAATGCAGCCATGCAGAACCATTCATACATAGCCAAGACGTATGGTACACAACGTCTCCAACAATGCAGCCATGCGGAACCACTCATACATAGACAAGACGTACGATACACAACGTCTCCAACAATGCAGCCACGCGGAACCACTCATACATAGACGAGACATATGATACACAACGTCTCCAACAATGCAGCCACGCAGAACCACTCATACAAGACGTATGGTACACAACGTCTCCAACAATGCAGCCATGCGGGACCACTCATACATAGACAAGACGTATGATACACAACGTCTCCAATAATGCAGTCATGCGGAACCACTCATATATAGACAAGACGTATGATACACAACGTATCCAATAATGCAGCCATGCGGAACCACTCATACATAGACAAGACGTATGATACATAAAGTCTCCAATAATGCAGCCATGCGTAACCACTCATACATAAACAAGACGTATGATGCACAACGTCTCCAGTAATGTAGCCATGCGGAACCACTCATACATAGACAAGACGTATGATACACAACGTCTCCAATAATGCAGCCATGCGGAACCACTCATACATAGACAAGACGTATGATACACAACGTCTCCAATAATGTAGCCATGCGGAACCACTCATACATAGACAAGACGTATGATACACAACGTCTCCAATAATGTAGCCATGCGGAACCACTCATACATAGACAAGACGTATGATACACAACGTCTCCAATAATGCAGCCATGCGGAACCACTCATACATAGACAAGACGTATGATACACAACGTCTCCAATAATGCAGCCATGCGGAACCACTCATACATAGACAAGACGTATGATACACAACGTCTCCAACAATGCAGCCATGCAGAACCACCGCACGCACAGAAGACGCGTTGGACAGAGTCGTAGTAAAAACATTGAACAATACCAGCTTGCGTAGATCTCGTTGTTGGCGTGATCAAATTGGCATTCGCGGCTCCCGGCGGCTTCTTCCTGCTAGCAGCCTCCTGCTCCTCGTGCTTCTTACTGGAGGAACGACGACACCGGCATACAAGGAATTTTAAGACAAAATTAATGTTGATATCTTGGCTCAATGCAAATATATAATTATAATATTGTCACACAGCTTAGTCTTCAACGATTGTACGTGGCCTGGTATAACTGTCTGATACTTCAGAGTTGTAAGTTGGCATTACATTTTAAAGAAGTGTCATGGAAGACCGGGGAGAAGTGTCAGGCAAGACCGGGAAGAAGTGTCAGGGAAGACCGGGGAGAAGCGTCAGGGAAGACAGGGGAGAAGCGTCAGGGAAGACAGGGGAGAAGCGTCAGGGAAGACCGGGGAGAAGCGTCAGGGAAGACAGGGGAGAAGCGTCAGGGAAGACAGGGGAGAAGCGTCAGGGAAGACCGGGGAGAAGCGTCAGGGAAGACAGGGGAGAAGCGTCAGGGAAGACCGAGGGGAAGCGTCAGGGAACACCGGGAAGAAGCGTCAAGGAAAACCAGGGAGAAGTGTCAGGGAAGACCGGGAAGAAATGTCAGGGAAGACCGGGAAGAAGTGTCAGGGAAGACCGGGGAGAAGTGTCAGGAACTTCCCCATGTGGGGAAGTCCGGGGCCATGAGGTCTATGAGGCCTATGAGCCTAGGAGGCAGGGTTGGCTTTCTGACAGTCAGAAAGGTATGTCTGACGTGACAATGTCAGAATCTGTCAGGAACTAGTTTCCTGTAGGTTTCTGATGTCAGAAACTGTCAGAAACCCTCAGAAACTGTCAGAAACTAATACATGTTATACAAATGTATGGGACCTTGGTGTGATGAACCAGCAGTCTATCACATGTGGGTGACATCTGGTGATCACAGAACTAGCATCTAGCAACTGTTTTTCCATTACTTTCCACTTTAACAAAATGTTCCCACGCAGCCTTATCTGGTCTGCCACCCTTAAACATGGTGCACTCGGGGTTGCTACTAGCACTTTTAAAGTCACTATTCAATATGACAATGTCATATGGTAATCAAATTGCACTTCTTTTACATGAAACAGTGTATCTCTATGTGAAGGTGTAGCAACAGGTGGCTGGCCATGGTGTAGCAACAGGTGGCTGGCCAAGGTGTAGCAACAGGTGGCTGGCCAAGGTGTAGCAACAGGTGGCTGGCCATGGTGTAGCAACAGGTGGCTGGCCAAGGTGTAGCAACAGGTGGCTGGCCAAGGTGTAGCAACAGGTGGCTGGCCATGGTGTAGCAACAGGTGGCTGGCCAAGGTGTAGCAACAGGTGGCTGGCCAAGGTGTAGCAACAGGTGGCTGGCCAAGGTGTAGCAACAGGTGGCTGGCCAAGGTGTAGCAACAGGTGGCTGGCCAAGGTGTAGCAACAGGTGGCTGGCCAAGGTGTAGCAACAGGTGGCTGGCCAAGGTGTAGCAACAGGTGGCTGGCCAAGGTGTAGCAACAGGTGGCTGGCCAAGGTGTAGCAACAGGTGGCTGGCCAAGGTGTAGCAACAGGTGGCTGGCCAAGGTGTAGCAACAGGTGGCTGGCCAAGGTGTAGCAACAGGTGGCTGGCCAAGGTGTAGCAACAGGTGGCTGGCCAAGGTGTAGCAACAGGTGGCTGGCCAAGGTGTAGCAACAGGTGGCTGGCCAAGGTGTAGCAACAGGTGGCTGACCAAGCAACTTGCCAAATAGAGAGCATTGGGCCAATCAGCTTATACCTCCATCAAGCACAGACAGGTACACATATGATAAAAACAAACTCAGACAGTAATTTGGTTGTAGCTCACGTGATAGCTCAGCTCTGGAAATTGGGATTTCAAATGATTACCTGGACCTGCCTTGAATCTTTTTTTTTATATCGATTTGTATAATCTTACACAATGAAGCTGTGCACAGCTCATTATCAGCTAACAGCAGTGAGCAGTACAACAGTACAGTTCTGTCTCAATTGCTTAAGTTTAACTCTTTTGTTGGCTTCCAATCGGCTTACTGACACAGCCACACAGGTCTGTGCACAGTTCTCATCCAGTCTCTTGAAATCCTCTCCATTGATATTACTGGTATGCACTTACACCTACCCAACTACTTTCAAGCTTTCCCAATTGTGATTGACACCTGTCCTGCACTTTTAAAAGTTGGCTGCCAAGTGAAACCATGCTGCAACAATTACATAGATCTGTTATCATTTCTATCTGCTAACAAATTGGTAGAAAATGCAAAACATAACAGACTGCACAGAGCAAAAGTTGCAATTGTATATGACATGTAACAGGTTACTAATGCATTACTACGTTGATCTAATATACAATCTACACATTAAACAAAATGGCATGTGATAATGTTTTTAAAGAAAATGTCTCAAAAACGGAGTTTCTGACAGTTTCTGACATGTTTATGTCAGAAAGGTATTTCTGACGAGACGGTCGAAACCATGGTTTAAACAGCGGTAGAAACTGTCCTGTCATAAACTGTCCTGTCATAAACTGTCCTGTCATAAACTGTCCTGTCATAAACCTGCCAATCCTGATATGAGGAGAACTGGGCCACCTGTTTGAAACCGCAAGATAAAGGAAGCAAACGTGTAAGAAACAAGACATCATTTATCGAACATATTGTTTATATCAGATTGGACTACACAAGTTAGCAAATTGTATATTGAACTCTTGCAGATAACATTGCAGCAAAATGTGTTGTCATTTCAGGTAGGGGGTGTATTGGTGTTATTCCAAGTAGGGGGTGTATTGGTGTTATTCTAAGTAGGGGGTGTATTGGTGTTATTCCAAGTAGGGGGTGTATTGGTGTTATTCCAAATAGGGGGTGTATTGGTGTTATTCCAAATAGGGGGTGTATTTGTGTTATTCCAAGTAGGGGATGTATTGTGTTATTCCAAGTAGGAGTGTTATTCTTTTGGGGAAAACCGGTTGACAAGTTCTTGGGTTTCTTCAGTTGTCAGGCCAAGTCGGATGCTGTCTGTCACATTGGGACTTTATGAACACCCTTGCTTTGTCATAATTTGGTATCGTGCGTGTCACTTCCAAACCATCTATTTTTTTTCTTTTTACACAGTATTGTCAGGTTGAACATCAATAACTGTGGAATGCCTCATTTCATTGCCGCTTTACACACACCTCGGGTCTACGACACACAGGACCACACACCTCGGGTCTACGACACACAGGACCACACACCTCGGGTCTACGACACACAGGACCACACACCTCGGGTCTACGACACACAGGACCACACACCTCGGGTCTACGACACACAGGACCACACACCTCGGGTCTACGACACACAGGACCACACACCTCGGGTCTACGACACACAGGACCACACACCTCGGGTCTACGACACACAGGACCACACACCTCGGGTCTACGACACACAGGACCACCCACCTCGGGTCTACGACACACAGGACCACACACCTCGGGTCTACGACACACAGGACCACCCACCTCGGGTCTACGACACACAGGACCACACACCTCGGGTCTACGACACACAGGACCACACACCTCGGGTCTACGACACACAGGACCACACACCTCGGGTCTACGACACACAGGACCACACACCTCGGGTCTACGACACACAGGACCACCCACCTCGGGTCTACGACACACAGGACCACACACCTCGGGTCTACGACACACAGGACCACACACCTCGGGTCTACGACACACAGGACCACACACCTCGGGTCTACGACACACAGGACCACACAACCTACTCGTGCTTAGAGCTAAATTTGCTGACAGATCGAGCCATCCATGACATGCGCTTCTTGCCTTCCCCAACAGTCAAGCCAAGCGCCATACCCGAATCCATCGTCAGTGATGCTGTAGGGGTCTATGCCTCCGGTATCTCAACACGGCGAAAAGCAAATAAGACCACCGTAATCAATGACGTCATCCTAATGGGATGACGTGGTCAAACAATGCATTCGGGAAACAAATCATTTCTTAGCTTCTTAAAGCGACTGTTCTGTTTATATAATACATTCTACGCGTCGGAATGATTGCTAAAGGCAGCACCTGTCAGTAGCGTAAACGTGGTAAACTTGGAGGTGTTAGAAACCGGCTCAGAAAGAGAAAATTCCCCCCCCCATCCCCCGCCGTCCATTCTGATGGCAAATATGAGATCATTGAGACCCAGGCCCAGCAATCACAAACTTGATGAAGTACAAGCAAACGTTCGTTTCCTGAGTTCATATGTGTAATGTGTTTCACGGAAACGTGGCTGGATGAAACTATACCAGGGAACTACTTAAATGTTGACTTTGGTGAACCTTTTAGACTGGACAGGGACAGAAACATTACCGGCAAATCCACCGGTGGAGTTGTTTGCATTTATGTGAATTAACAATGATGTGCTCATAGTAATATGAAGGTCAGACAAGAAGTGTGTACACCTGATGCTGAAGTTGTCTCCGTGTTGCTGCGACCCAAGTACTTGCCCCGTGAATGTGGACAGGTGTTCATTACAGTCGTGTAAGCACATCCAGCTGCCAATGAGACTCGGGCAACGACGTGCACACCCTCGAACTGATTTCACCTGAGGCTCCGCGCTTCGTGTTAGGAGACTTCAATGAGTGCAGCCTACGTTCAGCTCTTCCATCCTACCAGCAGTACGTGTCGTCTGCTACTACTCTTCCATCCTACCAGCAGTACGTGTCGTCTGCTACTACTCTTCCATCCTACCAGCAGTACGTGTCGTCTGCTACTACTCTTCCATCCTACCAGCAGTACGTGTCGTCTGCTACTACTCTTCCATCCTACCAGCAGTACGTGTCGTCTGCTACTACTCTTCCATCCTACCAGCAATACGTGTCGTTTGTTACTACTCTTCCATCCTGCCAGCAGTACGTGTCGTTTGCTACTACTCTTCCATCCTACCAGCAGTACGTGTCGTCTGCTACTACTCTTCCATCCTACCAGCAGTACGTGTCGTTTGCTACTACTCTTCCATCCTACCAGCAGTACGTGTCGTCTGCTACTACTCTTCCATCCTACCAGCAGTACGTGTCGTCTGCTACTACTCTTCCATCCTACCAGCAGTACGTGTCGTCTGCTACTACTCTTCCATCCTACCAGCAGTACGTGTCGTCTGCTACTACTCTTCCATCCTACCAGCAGTACGTGTCGTCTGCTACTACTCTTCCATCCTACCAGCAGTACGTGTCGTCTGCTACTCGCGCTGACAAAATACTGGACTGCTGTTATGGCAATGTCAAGAATGCCTACAGGTCAATCAGCAAGCAGCCAATCGGATCGTCGGATCACGCCACCGTACACCTGATCCCAGTGTACAGAGAGAACGAGGGAAGTATCAGTGCGGGAGGTGAAACAGTGGACGACAGATGCAGTAGAGGAGTTGCGCGGATGCATGGAGTGTACGGATGCATGGAGTGTACGGATGCATGGAGTGTACGGATGCATGGAGTGTACGGATGCATGGAGTGTACGGATGCATGGAGTGTGCGGATGCATGGAGTGTACGGATGCATGGAGTGTACGGATGCATGGAGTGTACGGATGCATGGAGTGTACGGTTGCATGGAGTGTACGGATGCATGGAGTGTACGGATGCATGGAGTGTACGGATGCATGGAGTGTACGGATGCAATAAGCGTACGGATGCATGGAGCGTACGGATGCATGGAGCGTACGGATGCATGGAGTGTACGGATGCATGGAGTGTACGGATGCATGGAGTGTACGGATGCATGGAGTGTACGGATGCATGGAGTGTACGGATGCATGGAGTGTACGGATGCATGGAGTGTACGGATGCATGGAGGGTACGGATGCATGGAGTGTACGGATGCATGGAGTGTACGGATGCATGGAGTGTACGGATGCATGGAGTGTACGGATGCATGGAGTGTACGGATGCATGGAGTGTACGGATGCATGGAGTGTACGGATGCATGGAGTGTACGGACTGGGATGTTTTCTTCAGGCGATAGTCGTGACCACACAGCGACTGTGATTTCAAATGACACTGCTTTCTGTGAGGACATGATCATACCCAAGAAACCTGTAAAATTATTCCCAAATAGCAAACCATGGATTACAAAGGAACTGAAAGAGACAGTTAGCCAAGAGAGAGATGCGTACCTAAAGAAAGAAAGTGAGGAGGGAACAAGAATCCAGACTGAACTTAAACGACAGAATCGTGATGCAAAGGCAGAATACAAGGACATAATTGAACTCCAGTTTAAGGGGGGTAACATGCGGGATGCCTGGCGGGGTCTAAAGACTCTTGCTGGGCAAACCCAACCCCAAGCCTAGGACTCGGTATCTAGTCTTTCTGAACAAACTGACCGTGCTGAAAAATTATAAATGATTTTTATTGTCGTTTTGACAGATTCGATTTTACTGCAGAATTGAGTCAGGTTCTAGACCGTGTTAGGCAGAACATATACACAGATGTTAATGACACAGAAGTAGAAGAAATCACCCCAAAGGTTGTTCAGAGAGAGTTAAACAAGCTTAACATTAGTAAAGCTACAGGGCCTGATAACCTCAGCGGTAGGGTACTGAAGGTATGCAGTGAACAGCTGTCTGGTGTTTTTGCAAGGCTGTTCAACTTGTCAATCATCTCAAATACCATACCTGCCCTGTGGAAAAAGTCAATTATTTGCCCAGTGCCCAAAAGACCCAACCCAATTGAACTTAACGACTTTCGCCCAGTTGTTCTTATCCCCATTATCATGAAATGCTTTGAGAGAATAATGTTGCACCACTTACTCAAACAGACAGAAGGCAAACTAGACCCTCTACAGTTTGCACATTAAGAGCAATAGAAGAGTAGAAGATGCCATTTAATCACTTCTTCGTGACACATACACTCACCTGGATAAAGCTGGATCTTTTGTCAGAATCCTATTTATAGATTATTCGTCGGCGCTTAACATGATACAGCCACATTTGCTAGCAGAAAAGCTGTTCAGCCTGAATGTTAGACCAAAACTGATCGTGTGGTTGATCGACTTCCTTGTCAACAGATCTCAGGTCGTTAGATACCAAAATGTTCTGTCTCAGGTCAAAACAGCAGCCACCGGTGCCCCCCAGGGCACAGTTCTGTCACCTGTGTTTTTCACTATACATACTGATGATTTCAGGAGCAGTAGCTCCATGTGCAGCTAGTACAAGTACTCGGATGATTTCAGGAGCAGTAGCTCCATGTGCAGCTAGTACAAGTACTCGGATGATTTCAGGAGCAGTAGCTCCATGTGCAGCTTGTACAAGTACTCCGATGATTTCAGGAGCAGTAGCTCCATGTGCAGCTTGTACAAGTACTCGGATGATTTCAGGAGCAGTAGCTCCATGTGCAGCTTGTACAAGTACTCGGATGATTTCAGGAGCAGTAGCTCCACGTGCAGCTTGTACAAGTACTCGGATGATTTCAGGAGCAGTAGCTCCACGTGCAGCTTGTACAAGTACTCGGATGATTTCAGGAGCAGTAGCTCCACGTGCAGCTTGTACAAGTACTCGGATGATTTCAGGAACAGTAGCTCCATGTGCAGCTAGTACAAGTACTCGGATGATTTCAGGAGCAGTAGCTCCATGTGCAGCTAGTACAAGTACTCGGATGATTTCAGGAGCAGTAGCTCCATGTGCAGCTTGTACAAGTACTCGGATGATTTCAGGAGCAGTAGCTCCACGTGCAGCTTGTACAAGTACTCGGATGATTTCAGGAGCAGTAGCTCCATGTGCAGCTTGTACAAGTACTCGGATGATTTCAGGAGCAGTAGTTCCACGTGCAGCTTGTACAAGTACTCCGATGATTTCAGGAGCAGTAGCTCCACGTGCAGCTTGTACAAGTACTCGGATGATTTCAGGAGCAGTAGCTCCACGTGCAGCTTGTACAAGTACTCGGATGATTTCAGGAGCAGTAGCTCCACGTGCAGCTTGTACAAGTACTCGGATGATTTCAGGAGCAGTAGCTCCACGTGCAGCTTGTACAAGTACTCGGATGATTTCAGGAGCAGTAGCTCCACGTGCAGCTTGTACAAGTACTCGGATGATTTCAGGAGCAGTAGCTCCACGTGCAGCTTGTACAAGTACTCGGATGATTTCAGGAGCAGTAGCTCCATGTGCAGCTTGTACAAGTACTCAGATGATTTCAGGAGCAGTAGCTCCATGTGCAGCTTGTACAAGTACTCGGATGATTTCAGGAGCAGTAGCTCCACGTGCAGCTTGTACAAGTACTCTGGTGACTCTGCCTTGGCAGATTTTTCAAATTCAGACAGTCATTTTGAGCAGCAGGTCACTGAAGTGACAAGATGGTGTAAGGATAACTACCTAGACTTGAATGTGGAAAAGACCAGGGAGATGGTAGTAGACTTTAGAAGGAATGGATGAGTGGGTGAGCTTGTCATAGAGGGTGTGATTGTGGAAAAAGTGAATGAGTATAAATATCTTGGCACTGTTTTGGATAATAAACTTTTGAATCTAACACAAACTGCATTGTAAAGAAATGTCATCAGAGAATGTTCTGCATGTTCAGACTAAGATCCTTTGGTGTGAGTCCTAAGACTCTGCAGATGTTTCATCGCAGCTTTATTGAATCTATTTTGACATCTTCTTTTGTCTGCTGGTTTG
Source organism: Lamellibrachia columna (assembly GCA_963662155.1). Classification (NCBI taxonomy): domain Eukaryota; kingdom Metazoa; phylum Annelida; class Polychaeta; order Sabellida; family Siboglinidae; genus Lamellibrachia; species Lamellibrachia columna. Next base: position 61,003,305 of record OY759266.1, read on the forward strand.
GCACTTTGAGTGTGAAGAATAGAGGCAGGTTGAACAGTATTGTCAATAGGGGAAGTAAGGTTGTGGGAGTGAGACAGACTGGAGTAAGTGAGCTGTATGAAAAAAGAGCCATGAGAAAGGGTTTGCAAGTCATAAGTGACTTGTGTCACATCCTTTCACAGTACTATGAGACACTACCATCAGGCAGGAGACTAAGAGCTTTCACTGCAAAGAAGGCAAAGACACTGAACAATTGTGTTCCAATGTCCATCAAGATTATCAACAAATCTTAATTTATTTTAACGGAACCAGTCTATAATTTAGTGGGTATATTATTTATATAGAATAAATTATTTTGTTTCATGTAGTCACTGAGTAATAATGTATAAACATTATCAATTGCTTGCCTTGTATATAATTTAAATATATTTCATAATACTTAATAATGTTAATAATCGGTCTATTTTTTTATCTTTTATTTCTCCTTGTCACCACCACCATCATCAATGTACGAGTGAGAGGAGATGAATGTGGGGGATATGAGTCATATTTATTCCTGTTACTGCCTATGTACTGTTTTATGTACTGTTTTATGTACTGTTTTATGTACTGTTTTATGTACTGTTTTATGTACTGTTTTATGTACTGTTTTATGTACTGTTTTATGTACTGTTTTATGTACTGTTTTATGTACTGTTTTATGTACTGTTTTATGTACTGTTTTATGTACTGTTTTATGTACTGTTTTATGTACTGTTTTATGTACTGTTTTATGTACTGTTTTATGTACTGTTTTATGTACTGTTTTATGTACTGTTTTCGTGTATTTTATATGAACACAAAATAAAGTTCTCTTTTGAGATATTCAATAAAGTATCTTGTATCTTGTCCCTTGGTTCTTGATCGGGTATGGTAGCAGTGGAAGGTAGCAGTGGAAGGTAGCAGTGGAAGGTAGCAGTGGAAGGAAGCAGGGGAAGGTAGCAGTGGAAGGTAGCAGTGAAAGGTAGCAGGGGAAGGAAGCAGGGGAAGGTAGCAGGGGAAGGTAGCAGTGGATGGAAGCAGGGGAAGGTAGCAGTGGAAGGAAGCAGGGGAAGGTAGCAGGGGAAGGTAGCAGTGGATGGAAGCAGGGGAAGGTAGCAGGGGAAGGAAGCAGGGGAAGATAGCAGGGGAAGGTAGCAGTGGGGGGAAGCAGTGGAAGGTAGCAGGGGAAGGAAGCAGTGGAAGGAAGCAAGGGAAGGTAGCAGTGGAAGGTAGCAGTGGAAGGAAGCAGGGGAAGGAAGCAGGGGAAGGAAGCAGTGGAAGGTAGCAAGGGAAGGTAGCAGTGGAAGGAAGCTGGGGAAGGTAGCTGTGGTAGGAAGCAGGGGAAGGTAGCAGTGGAAGGAAGCAGGGGAAGGTAGCAGTGGAAGGAAGCAGGGGAAGGTAGCAGTGGAAGGAAGCAGGGGAAGGTAGCAGTGGAAGGAAGCAGGGGAAGGTAGCAGTGGAAGGAAGCAGGGGAAGGTAGCAGTGGAAGGAAGCAGGGGAAGGTAGCAGGGGAAGGTAGCAGGGGAAGGAAGCAGTGGAAGGAAGCAGGGGAAGGAAGCAGGGGAAGGAAGCAGGGGAAGGAAGCAGGGGAAGGCGGGGCACAACTGCATAGGTAACTAGAAAACAGGCAGTGCAACTACCAATATTTAGTGTGTATACAAACTATTGTTATTCTTGGTTATTATGTTAAGATATAAATTCACGAAAATATTCGTGAAATAAATTATTACCCAGATACTAACATGCGTCGAATTGGCGGTTGTGGGGTGGAGCACAACCGACCACGTGTGTTTGGTTGTGCCCCGTGCAGTGGGGCACAACCGACCACGTGTGTGTGGTTGTGCCCCGTGGGGTGGGGCACAACCGACCACGTGTGTGTGGTTGTGCGCCATCGAAATATCGGCTTACCTACAAGTGCTAAAGTATCTCTTGTTTTCTATTATATTCAGAACTAATGGGGAAATTGCTTACAACCTACAGAGAGAGAGAGAGAGAGAGAGAGAGAGAGAGAGAGAGAGAGAGGGGACGCGGGCGTTGTGTTGTAAAACTTAATATATATATATATATATATATATATATATATATATATATATATATATATATATATATATATCGTGTCGTTGTTACCGTGATATCACAATTCTACCAAATGTAGGCCCAAGGATAAACAAATGTAGGCCCAAGGATGAACACATGTAGGCCCAAGGATGAACAAATGTAGGCCCAAGGATGAACACATGTAGGCCCAAGGATGAACAAATGTAGGCCCAAGGATGAACAAATGTAGGCCGAAGGATGAATAAATACAAACAACATGTAATTAGTTTTATAAATGTTCCAAATCATTTTGTTTGGCATTTCGCAGTAAAAGTATGATTTAATTACAGCAACAAATTATATCTCCCAATTACACAGACATATGATAGTATTAACTGTTAATGTCCCCAGCTTGAGAAGGTATCCGCAATCTGCGCATTACGTCAGAGCGATCGTGACAGGTCAATTCGTCTTTTATTAAGGATTAGTGTTTACCTATAATAACATGTTTTCATATGGAATATGAGCGTGTCAGCTGGGCGGTCAGTTTGTCCAGCCTGGGCATCCACAACCTGCGCACTATATCAGAACGAGGGTGCCAAGCCAAGCCATCTTTTTTTCGACAAATGTGCAAGCGTCAATCGCCGCTTGCTCGCTCGCAGAAGTCCGTGTCTGGCGTTTTGACTTTCGTGTAAATTTGCATACCATAGGCAGGAAATAAATCTAATGCGAAATTCACAGTGTCCAATGCGCTCCACAGCACCTAAACCTAATTATTAATGATGCATGTGCAAACTAGAGTATTTTATATACTATTGTTGAAATTTATAATAAAAGAATATAAGATATGAATGTTTTTAAAGTAGATACAATTATTTACAATTACTATTTATAACACCTTACTAATGATAACGATAAAATAAATATGGCCCTTGCACAAATTAAGCATTCTCATGGTACACTACATACGATTGTATGCGAAACATCAATAATTAGAGTAGGGGTGAAATGAAGAATAATGAAGAATTGAAAAAGAGAATACCAAAATAATTAATAATTCGTGAGCACGGGCATGTAATGGACTGGGCTACTGCAGTCGTGTGGCTGCACAGCACGGGCATGTAATGGACTGGGCTACTGCAGTCGTGTGGCTGCACAGCAAGGCCCATGTAATAAAATTAGGTAGGGCATTATATTAAATATACCATACCCTTTGAATTGAACACACTAGTATTAACTCTACATAAAACAGGAGCATATTGCTTTAATATATGTTATGATCTTAATGATCTGTTTGTTTTTTGTTAGATGTTATTTATATGAGTATTGCACCGAAGATCTGATATTATTGTAACATCGGGATATTTAGTCTGCGCGACAGTGTCTAATATTTGACCATGAAGCTTATATACTTGTTATCAATTGTTTTTTTTTTGATAATTGGTTTCATTACATTACATTTCATTTTCCAAGACATCTCCAATTTTGCAAGTTTGTCCAGATCATCCTGAACCACAGCAGTTAAAGAATATTATATATAATAAATTGCCATCTGCAAACAGCACAATTGTAGATGCTATGTTATTAGGAATAACACTGATACAAAAAGAGAAATAAATCATGGACCGAAACGGTGTCAGACCGAAACGGTGTCAGACCGAAACGGTGTCAGACCGAAACGGTGTTAGACCGAAACGGTCCCCGATCGAAATGAGCCACACCACTATCTACAGAGCTCCAGGGCGACACTGTTCTACGTCCGAGTGGCTCCATGGTTACACTATCTACAGAGCTCCAGGGCGACACTGTTCTACGTCCGAGTGGCTCCATGGTTACACTATCTACAGAGCTCCAGGGCGACACTGTTCTACGTCCGAGTGGCTCCATGGTTACACTATCTACAGAGCTCCAGGGCGACACTGTTCTACGTCCGAGTGGCTCCATGGTTACACTACAAAACTAGCCAAACATTAAAAACGTTTCGATATCGAATTGGGCCGAAAACAAATGGCCCCAAACCACAACCATTGCTCGTAACTACTGAGACGTTGTCAAATCAAGACGGTTCAAGAAACCAAACCAGAAGGTTTAGTCAGAGAATATTGTCGGATGCATATTGACAAGACGTGTTTACAACAACAGAAGAGCGTGGTATGGTTGTATAAATGTTATAGCGTCATAGCATAATTCAAATGAACATGCGTTAACAGTAAGTTTTACGGATTGTACCTTTCTATGGAAGTGATGCAGACATATGAAGTTTTATTCATGTTGTTCACATTAGAAGTGTGTGAAGAGTTCACTTGGACACACTTGTCTCTATGAATGCAGCAGTGTCTTGTATTCAAAACCTTGAGGTGGTGTTAACTTATTTCGATTAGTGTCTTTGCTACAACTGAAGATTGTGGGTGGCCGTGTTAATGAGGGAGATCGGCCGGCATCTGTCATTGGAGTGCTTCAGTTGTGGTCAGCTACGTGTACTGCGTGTTTAACTCGCGTAGACAACTGTCGTTCGTCTCTCAGAATCTGCCCCACAAATAGACAGACTTGATTTTCCTTTGAAAACCAATGTACCAACTGGATTATAGTTTTGTTTCATGCATTTTATGTGAAGCGCATTGAGGGGTCAATGAAAACGTGCAATATAAAAATGAATGTATTATTATTACAAAATTAATAGAAACCTTATTTTTCTATTAATAAGATTGTTACTACATTAAGTAAACAATGTCACACGTTACTCGTGTTAGAACATTGCGACTTGTCACGGTCTGTTGCCGACTGAGTGTCTCCAGGGCGACAGACCGTAGCCGGCCGGCGTTCAGCTTGTTACACTTGAATGGTTATACTTATGTTGAACACTGAATAAAACTGCAAACATACATTTGTTGTTGTTTGGTTAACGACGACGTCTGAACAATTAAGTCATCCACCTTCGAAGCAAGAACCATGAAGATGGTATGGAATATAGTAATGTTTAATGTAATTTAATTGTAATATGTGTGTATATATATGCGCGTATATGTACATATATATGTATGTATGCATGTTTATGTGTATTACTGTCATGTAATTTACTTATATAACTGTAATGTTATTTATTTACTTAATGTAATTTAATTTTAGTGTAATTATTTAATTTTAAAGTAAAGCTCATAATCATTTAATTTTAAAGTAAAGCTCCTAGAGTAGTGTTTAACTAGATTTGGCACGTGTAATATTTATTTAGTATCATGTGCATTTACGAGAGAAAACCATTTCACCACTGATTTTATTTTATCTTTACCTGGCAATTACTGAAGATCATTTTCCAATAAAAGTAACCAGACCATTACCAATGGTAGATTTTCATTGACTATCAATAAATAATGGACAAAAAGTGAAAGTGTAGCAGTACTAATAGGGTAAGTTTGAGACCTGCACAAGACCTTGATAAGAAACAGTGCTATCAGTGTAGCGGTAGTGATAAGGTAAGTTTGAGACCTGCATAGGACCTTGATAAGAAACAGTGCTATCTATGTAGCTGTAGTGATAGCGTAAGTTTGAGACCTGCATAGGACCTTGATAAGAAACAGTGCTATCAGTGTAGTTGTAGTGATAGCGTAAGTTTGAGACCTGCATAGGACCTTGATAAGAAACAGTGCTATCAGTGTAGTTGTAGTGATAGCGTAAGTTTGAGACCTGCATAGGACCTTGATAAGAAACAGTGCTATCAGTGTAGTTGTAGTGATAGCGTAAGTTTGAGACCTGCATAGGACCTTGATAAGAAACAGTGCTATCAGTGTAGCGGTAGTGATAGCATAAGTTTGAGACCTGCATAGGACCTTGATAAGAAACAGTGCTATCAGTGTAGTTGTAGTGATAGCGTAAGTTTGAGACCTGCATAGGACCTTGATAAGAAACAGTGCTATCTATGTAGCGGTAGTGATAGCGTAAGTTTGAGACCTGCATAGGACCTTGATAAGAAACAGTGCTATCAGTGTAGTTGTAGTGATAGCGTAAGTTTGAGACCTGCATAGGACCTTGATAAGAAACAGTGCTATCAGTGTAGTTGTAGTGATAGCGTAAGTTTGAGACCTGCATAGGGCCTTGATAAGAAACAGTGCTATCTATGTAGCTGTAGTGATAGGGTAAGTTTGAGACCTGCATAGGACCTTGATAAGAAACAGTGCTATCTATGTAGCTGTAGTGATAGGGTAAGTTTGAGACCTGCATAGGACCTTGATAAGAAACAGTGCTATCAGTGTAGCGGTAGTGATAAGGTAAGTTTGAGACCTGCACAAGACCTTGATAAGAAACAGTGCTATCAGTGTAGTTGTAGTGATAGCGTAAGTTTGAGACCTGCATAGGACCTTGATAAGAAACAGTGCTATCAGTGTAGCGGTAGTGATAGCGTTAGTTTGAGACCTGCATAGGACCTTGATAAGAAACAGTGCTATCAGTGTAGCGGTAGTGATAAGGTAAGTTGGAGACCTGCATAGGGCCTTGATAAGAAACAGTGCTATCCATGTAGCTGTAGTGATAGGGTAAGTTTGAGACCTGCATAGGACCTTGATAAGAAACAGTGCTATCAGTGTAGCGGTAGTGATAGGGTAAGTTTGAGACCTGCATAGGGCCTTGATAAGAAACAGTGCTATCAGTGTAGCCGTAGTGATAGGGTAAGTTAGAGACCTGCATCTGCATAAGACCTTCATAAGAAACAGTGCTATCTGTGTAGCGGTAGTGATAGGGTAAGTTGGAGACCTGCATCTGCATAAGACCTTCATAAGAAACAGTGCTATCCAGTGGAATACGAGTGTTTAAAATGCCCACAAAAAGAAGAATCATGAACTGAATGCAGAAATGTGGGGTACATTCTTTGAGACTTGAGACCAGCTACATGTTTATTTCAGCAATCTGTACATGCATACGGTGATTACAGTCGTACATCAACATTCAACCTACCTTGATGTTTACATGAAACACATTGTACACGAGAGAAGACCAATAAAGCAAGATTCTGCAACTGGGGACGTGTGACGAATGACACTGACAAATAAAAGCACCACTGGTTGGAATAAACAACTGTGTATGTTCCATGCAGACATTCCATTAAGAAATCTGGCAGTTTTGAAATGGAAATAAAGAGATCAGCAGAACTCTGCATAAAACATTAGTATTAGTTAGCAATATCTGCCGCAGGCTCCGCTGCAGCCAAGCATTTGTACAACTTATAAAACTTAACAGTGAACAGAAGTTAAATTCAACTTGCCAATAAGTGAACATTGTAAATCATACAGGGCAGTCTCTTTGAAGTGATTCATTATAATGGCACCAGACAGAACAATTACATTATTAATGGAATCAATCATAATACAATGATAAGTAATCATGGATACTTGGATATCTTGCATATGTTAACCATTACAGCTTCAATAGGTTACCAACAAATAACCATAACAATGTGTAGAACTTACATTCTTTTTGTTAGAATATAAAAATCATAACTGCACAAACCAGATATGGCACACCAGGTGGTTATTAGAAACATGGATAGGGTTGGCTCTTTCTGCTAGACTCTCCATCTACCACATTATTACGTGACACCTTCTACATCCTTGTGGCCTGCTAGGTTCTGAGGCTCAACACTTTATTGGTTCCAGTTGGATCACCTGCTCCAAGTCACACCTACACACCTGTCATAACACTCTGTTGTGTGTGTGTGTGTGCTTGCGTGCGTGCGTGCGTGTGTGTGTGTACGCAGGATGCATGCATGTGCTAATACAAACTGTTGTCTGTCTTTATGACAATGTCTCCCAGAGTGTTGGAAAATCAAAACACGTCAAGCTTAGTCAATGTCAACCAATCAATCAATGACTATGGCTCTAACAGCAGTGTAATAACTCCTGATTACTTGTCATATCACGATTACAACTGTAAGACAAACATTACTCCATATTACAGTGTTACACGCCCAGTTTCCACCATAGGTTTACCACCAACTAAAATGCTGAAGCTCACCTAAATACAACAAAACGTTTCATGTGGTCACCATGGCAATATCAATGTCCAAATAAAATGTTTCTGGCCCAAAGTGATCCTGTTAAGCGTGTCCACTGTATTATAACCATAATCAAAGTTGTGCCAATCAGAAACTAAGCAATGCCAGCGAGAATGACTTCAATCCAGTCCACACTGTCAATCTTGGCCTTCTCAAGCACACCATCCAGCTGTTGCAATGTAAAATTGCCTAATAGTGCCAGTTCATAAAAATATCTCTACACAGCGACACACTTGATGCTATTCCACAAACTGCCCCTACACAGACTTAGACGTGAATAAGATGTGCTGCTACAGTGAAGCATAGTGTGTCCCTACACAGTGTACGGTAGGAACAGATGTAAGCACGGAGATCACTTCTCCTCCACCACAGTCGTACCAAATCGCAGCCGAATTTGCTCGAAGAAGATAAATGTGATGATCGTGTGTGGGCCGAGTCTCACAAAAGCAGGAACAAAGCCCTGAAAGGGAGAAAACACGATTATTAGACGTCACATGCTGCCGGGCTAAAGACAATGGTCAACGACTGTCATTGGTTAACTGAATGAATGACTGTTGTATGGGTTGGGGTGAATGAAAAAATTTATTTGAATTATTCTATTCAATTACAGAATTTGAATTGAAAGATTTTCACCAAATGGAATTTGAATTGAAAGATTTGAGTAAGTTGAATTGGAATTGGAATTGAAAGAAAATTAATTGAACCTCATTTTTTAGTGCTGGTGCGATCTGGTTTTATTTCCAATGTAGTCTTCAATCCAAGCCTAGAATTGTATATGAACTCAAAGTCTTTGTGGCAGCTAAACATAAATTGTACACCATTTGAAGTGAGGTGAGAAATTTGTCCAAATTTTAACATTATGAATTATTATGTTACCATGTGGCAATTTGAAAAAAGAACTCAGAAGTTCTGCTCAAATCAAACTATGGTGAGGTGTGATGAGCTTACTTTGAATTCAAGACAGGTTGCAACTCCTGCTCTAAGATAACATTTGTTGTCTGCCTGCACATATCTGAAACCATGCCATTTGTGTGTGCTAGGAATGTGTGAAGCCATAGCCACCCCAATGAATGTATTAGTATTCATGACATCCTGGTGATTTAAAAATAACATCAATAAGAAATATATTACTATGGCGATCTTGATATTTTCAATACACAATCTGGTGACGAAACAAAATATGCCAGTTTTATGGCATATACACAGATAGCTTTGCAGCAATATTTGATCGATCAACAAATCTACATTTCTGAAGATGAAATATGTTTGTCATCAGATTATATATTGGTCTGTCAAATAAATTTTTTTGGAGAACGGGAACATTTAAATTTTACAAAACCATTTAAACTTGTACATTCCTGTTAACATACTGCTTCATGGAAAACTGTTTTCTTCAGCTGCTTTGACAATCACACTTGCTCTTTCAACACGCTGGGACATTTCTTAAATAGTCAATGCACATCTAAATACACTGTAAAAATATAATGGCATTTTATAAACCTTTCTGGTTGCTATACAGAAACAACACTTCGAATCATAATTCATTAAGAATCTGTTACAGAAAACACTGACAGCACATCTCAACATGTCAGCAGAAATGTCAGCTGACAGTCGGCATGGACTGGTGTATCCAACCACATCTTTGAAGGAAGGCCACATTCTCTGCTCCGTGTCACCTACCTTGAAGAAGCCTGCTGGTCCAGTTATTGCTATGTCTTTGCCTACTGCCATGATGCCCTGCAACGAGTCGTCGAGACGTCAAGGTGAGACACTGCAGGATTTTATTTGCCAAGTACAATTTTTCTGCCTAAACTGTCTTACTGATAATATAATGAACTTTTTTGCAAGACCCCCATTTCCATGGTAACATACAAAATGGCTGCAATTTTTTAACAAATACATTTAAGCCTCATTATGACGCGGTAGTCGGGGTCCACAATTTCGGACAGCGTTGTGAGTCGCATTAGGTGTTCCCATGTCTGCCATCAGGTGACTACTAAACAACAGTGATTTCTGTCCCCAGTACCAAGAACGCTGTTGAAGACACTGCCACCATGCGCTGGCCGTGCTGTCTATGCGCGGTTAACATAGCTTGTCAAATGAGTCAACTAGCATCCATGTGTATTTTTTTTTTAAATATCACACTCTGTTGAATGTTGAACTGAATAAAATACATGTATGTACAGTTATGGAATAGGTTTGTTATGATAGTACCGATTGTTCGACTACTGTGATTTGAAAATAATAACCTGGATCTGAGTAACAGAACACATATGAGTTGTCACACACTGTGTGATAGCCGATTAAACATTGAAAACAACAATTATAGGTTGCATCAATAATTATTTAACTTTGTCTTTCAACCAATCTTAAAGAATAAAATCACTGATTCACCGTTTCATATGCAAATGATGAATTCGTATTTTTGCACATCCGTAACACTGCTTTGAGTTTGGTTTGGTTTGATATCGTGAAAACTTAGATTTACAATGCAACAAAAGCATGCCATTTCACCGTTGATGTTGGCTACTAAATAGCATTTAAGACTATTTAACTGATTCTTACGCAAGGCGTATTTGTGAATCTCGATTGCAATTTACAAACCGCTGAGGCAATGGTGAAGCTAGCAGCATAATATGATTGATGCCAGCGTAGAACAAACATTGAAACAACACTTTGCCGCTCGTTCATTGTTCACCTAATGTTCACTGAGAACCGTCAAAGCAATTCTAAGTCAGCTTGACAAATATGAGGAGTACATCACGCAAAACAAACATGAGGAGTACATCACGCAAAACAAACATGAGGAGTACATCACGCAAAACAAACATGAGGAGTACATCACCCAAAACAAACATGAGGAGTACATCACGCAAAACAAACATGAGGAGTACATCACGCAAAACAAACATGAGGAGTACATCACGCAAAACAAACATGAGGAGTACATCACCCAAAACAAACATGAGGAGTACATCACGCAAAACAAACATGAGGAGTACATCACGCAAAACAAACATGAGGAGTACATCACGCAAAACAAACATGAGGAGTACATCACGCAAAACAAACATGAGGAGTACATCACCCAAAACAAACATGAGGAGTACATCACGCAAAACAAACATGAGGAGTACATCACGCAAAACAAACATGAGTACATCACCCAAAACAAACATGAGGAGTACATCACGCAAAACAAACATGAGGAGTACATCACGCAAAACAAACATGAGGAGTACATCACGCAAAACAAACATGAGGAGCACATCACGCAAAACAAACATGAGGAGTACATCACGCAAAACAAACATGAGGAGTACATCACGCAAAACAAACATGAGGAGTACATCACCCAAAACAAACATGAGGAGTACATCACGCAAAACAAACATGAGGAGTACATCACGCAAAACAAACATGAGGAGTACATCACGCAAAACAAACATGAGGAGTACATCACGCAAAACAAGCATGAGGAGTACATCACCCAAAACAAACATGAGGAGTACATCACACAAAACAAACATGAGGAGTACATCACGCAAAACAAACATGAGGAGTACATCACGCAAAACAAACATGAGGAGTACATCACGCAAAACAAACATGAGGAGTACATCACGCAAAACAAACATGAGGAGTACATCACCCAAAACAAACATGAGGAGTACATCACGCAAAACAAACATGAGGAGTACATCAAGCAAAACAAACATGAGGAGTACATCACGCAAAACAAACATGAGGAGTACATCACGCAAAACAAACATGAAGAGTACATCACGCAAAACAAATATGAGGAGTACATCACGCAAAACAAACATGAGGAGTACATCACGCAAAACAAGCGCAAGTTAGGAAATATATTTCTGCGGCAACTGTAACATCGGCACAAGGACGCGGGCGAAACGCCTTACAAATGACAGCTACTCCCATTTTCCGCTGGCGGTAGAAAATTGGGGTCCACAACCGACCATGTTATATCCGAATCCGAGTTATGATGGGGCTCATAATAACGAGGCTCAACTGTATTGGTAAACTGAGAATGAATGCCATTCTTTATTGAACAAAGATATTATTATAATTCATGCAGAACCATCTTCAGTGTACACTCTATTATACAATTGGCAGAAAACATTACCCCACTTTTGACTACCCCTCCGTGACATACTCACCGAGTACATGCCTGGGGGCGCATTCATCATGCGCGTCTTCATGACGTCCAGGGGCATCGTGATGAGTGTGGCCACAGCTCCCTACAAGCGGACCAGGTCTCAATGTCTCATGTGTGCCCAGTGCACGGCAAGGTCAACTAAATGTGTGCATTACCATTGTGTAGATTATTTACCTACCTTTCCAAAGTGTAGATTATCTCTGTCTTAGTCCAAACACACTGCAGTTAAAGCATAAAGGAATACCATTGCATAAATTATATCTCCGTCTTAATCCAAACACACTGCAGTCTGTAGTTATAGCGTAAAGGAATACCATGGAATAGATTATCGCTATCTTGCCAACATTTTACATCCATTAAAACAATACCACTATTACAAAAGTAGTCTTATGTACTTCCTAACATATACTTATTTAAACAAGTATCTAGTGTCAGTTGCACAAAAGTTTGAAGACTCCGTATTCGAATGAAAACAACAATAATGGACAATCTTGCAAATAAAAGCACTACCAAGTGGTACCAAACAATCTATAAAAAGATAACCGACATACAGATTGTACAATACAGATTGTACAATACAGATTGTACAATACAGTGTCAATGTTACTCATTTGAGGTTAAAGCACATCATACTATGATTTACAATAAAATTATAATAAAATAATAAAAGACCCATGGATGCTACTTACCGCCATAAAACTAGCTGTGAAGTGCGTGGTGATATTGTCTTGGAAGTAGCCAGATATGAGCAGCATTTGTTTGAATTGATCGTAGAAGGAGAGCTGAAAACACACGATATATGTTTCATTCAAACCTGTAGAATGATACCCACATAGACAAGGGAAGATTTAGGTGGTGCCCTATACAGCATGATACCCACATAAACAAGGGAAGATTTAGGTGGTGCCCTATACAGCATGATACCCACATAGAAACGGGAAGATTTAGGTGGTGCCCTATACAGCATGATACCCACATAGACAAGAGAAGATTTAGGTGGTGCCCTATACAGCATGATATCCACATAGACAAGGGAAGATTTAGGTGGTGCCCTATATAGCATGACACCCACATAAACATGGGAAGATTTAGGCGGTGCTCTATACAGCATGATACCCACATAGACAAGGGAAGATTTAGGTGGTGCCCTATACAGCATGACACCCACATAGACACAGGAAGATTTAGGTGGTGCTCTATATACCATGACACCCACATAGACAAGGGAAGATTTAGGTGGTGCCCTATACAGCATGATACCCACATACACACGGGAAGATTTAGGTGGTGCCCTATACAGCATGATACCCACATAGACAAGGGAAGATTTAGGTGGTGCCCTATACAGCATGATACACACATAGACACGGGAAGATTTAGGTGGTGCCCTATACAGCATGATACCCACATAGACAAGGGAAGATTTAGGTGGTGCCATATACAGCATGATACCCACATAGACAAGGGAAGATTTAGGTGGTGCCCTATACAGCATGATACCCACATAGACAAGGGAAGATTTAGGTGGTGCCCTATACAGCATGATACCCACATAGACAAGGGAAGATTTAGGTGGTGCCCTATACAGCATGATACCCACATAGACAAGGGAAGATTTAGGTGGTGCCCTATACAGCATGATACCCACAGACACTGGAAGATTTAGGTGGTGCCCTATACAGTATGACACCCACATAAACATGGGAAGATTTAGGCGGTGCCCTATACAGCATGATACCCACATAGACAAGGGAAGATTTAGGTGGTGCCCTATACAGCTTGACACCCACATAGACAAGGGAAGATTTAGGTGGTGCCCTATACAACATGACACCCACATAGACAAGGGAAGATTTAGGCGGTGCCCTATACAGCATGATACCCACATAGACAAGGGAAGATTTAGGTGGTGCCCTATACAGCATGATACCCACATAGACAAGGGAAGATTTAGGCGGTGCCCTATAAAGCATGATACCCACATAGACAAGGGAAGATTTAGGTGGTGCCCTATACAACATGATACCCACATAGACAAGGGAAGATTTAGGTGGTGCCCTATAAAGCATGACACCCACATAGACACGGGAAGATTTAGGTGGTGCCCTATAAAGCATGACACCCACATAGACAAGGGAAGTTTTAGGCGGTGCCCTATAAAGCATGATACCCACATAGACAAGGGAAGATTTAGGTGGTGCCCTATACAACATGATACCCACATAGACAAGGGAAGATTTAGGTGGTGCCCTATAAAGCATGACACCCACATAGACACGGGAAGATTTAGGTGGTGCCCTATTCAGCATGATACCCACATAGACATGGGAAGATTTAGGTGGTGCCCTATCAAGCATGATACCCACATAGACAAGGGAAGATTTAGGTGGTGCCCTATACAGCATGATACCCACATAGACAAGGGAAGATTTAGTTGGTGCCCTATTCAGCATGATACCCACATAGACATGGGAAGATTTAGGTGGTGCCCTATACAGCATGATACCCAAATAGACATGGGAAGATTTAGGTGGTGCCCTATACAGCATGTTACCCACATAGATACAGGAAGATTTAGGTGGTGCCCTATTCAGCATGATACCCACATAGACATGGGAAGATTTAGGTAGTACCCTATACAGCATGATACCCACATAGACATGGGAAGATTTAGGTGGTGCCCTATACAGCATGATACACACATAGACACGGGAAGATTTAGGTGGTGCCCTATACAGCATGATACCCACATAGACAAGGGAAGATTTAGGTGGTGCCCTATACAGCATGACACCCACATAGACAAGGGAAGATTTAGGTGGTGCCCTATACAGCATGACACCCACATAGACAAGGGAAGATTTAGGCGGTGCCCTATACAGCATGATGCCCACATTGACACGAGAAGATTTAGGTGGTGCCCTATTCAGCATGATACCCACATAGACATGGGAAGATTTAGGTGGTACCCTATACAGCATGATGCCCACATTGACACGAGAAGATTTAGGTGGTGCCCTATTCAGCATGATACCCACATAGACATGGGAAGATTTAGGTGGTGCCCTATACAGCATGATACCCACATAGACATGGGAAGATTTACGTGGTGCCCTATACAGCATGATACCCACATAGACATGGGAAGATTTAGGTGGTGCCCTATACAGCATGATACCCACAGACACGGGAAGATTTAGGCGGTGCCCTATACAGCATGATACCCACATAGACAAGGGAAGATTTAGGTGGTGCCCTATACAGCATGATATCCACATAGACAAGGGAAGATTTAGGTGGTGCCCTATACAGCATGATATCCACATAGACAAGGGAAGATTTAGGTGGTGCCCTATATAGCATGACACCCACATAAACATGGGAAGATTTAGGCGGTGCTCTATACAGCATGATACCCACATAGACAAGGGAAGATTTAGGTG
Source organism: Lamellibrachia columna (assembly GCA_963662155.1). Taxonomy (NCBI): domain Eukaryota; kingdom Metazoa; phylum Annelida; class Polychaeta; order Sabellida; family Siboglinidae; genus Lamellibrachia; species Lamellibrachia columna. Next base: position 61,019,002 of record OY759266.1, read on the forward strand.
GTGCCCTATACAGCATGACACCCACATAGACACAGGAAGATTTAGGTGGTGCTCTATATACCATGACACCCACATAGACAAGGGAAGATTTAGGTGGTGCCCTATACAGCATGATACCCACATACACACGGGAAGATTTAGGTGGTGCCCTATACAGCATGATACCCACATAGACAAGGGAAGATTTAGGTGGTGCCCTATACAGCATGACACACACATAGACACGGGAAGATTTAGGTGGTGCCCTATACAGCATGATACCCACATAGACAAGGGAAGATTTAGGTGGTGCCCTATACAGCATGATACCCACATAGACAAGGGAAGATTTAGGTGGTGCCCTATACAGCATGATACCCACATAGACAAGGGAAGATTTAGGTGGTGCCCTATACAGCATGATACCCACAGACACTGGAAGATTTAGGTGGTGCCCTATACAGTATGACACCCACATAAACATGGGAAGATTTAGGCGGTGCCCTATACAGCATGATACCCACATAGACAAGGGAAGATTTAGGTGGTGCCCTATACAGCATGACACCCACATAGACAAGGGAAGATTTAGGTGGTGCCCTATACAGCATGACACCCACATAGACAAGGGAAGATTTAGGCGGTGCCCTATACAGCATGATACATACATAGACAAGGGAAGATTTAGGTGGTGCCCTATACAGCATGATACCCACATAGACAAGGGAAGATTTAGGCGGTGCCCTATAAAGCATGATACCCACATAGACAAGGGAAGATTTAGGTGGTGCCCTATACAGCATGATACCCACATAGACAAGGGAAGATTTAGGTGGTGCCCTATAAAGCATGACACCCACATAGACACGGGAAGATTTAGGTGGTGCCCTATAAAGCATGACACCCACATAGACAAGGGAAGTTTTAGGCGGTGCCCTATAAAGCATGATACCCACATAGACAAGGGAAGATTTAGGTGGTGCCCTATACAACATGATACCCACATAGACAAGGGAAGATTTAGGTGGTGCCCTATCAAGCATGACACCCACATAGACAGGGGAAGATTTAGGTGGTGCCCTATTCAGCATGATACCCACATAGACATGGGAAGATTTAGGTGGTGCCCTATAAAGCATGATACCCACATAGACAAGGGAAGATTTAGGTGGTGCCCTATACAGCATGATACCCACATAGACAAGGGAAGATTTAGGTGGTGCCCTATAAAGCATGACACCCACATAGACACGGGAAGATTTAGGTGGTGCCCTATAAAGCATGACACCCACATAGACAAGGGAAGTTTTAGGCGGTGCCCTATAAAGCATGATACCCACATAGACAAGGGAAGATTTAGGTGGTGCCCTATACAACATGATACCCACATAGACAAGGGAAGATTTAGGTGGTGCCCTATAAAGCATGACACCCACATAGACACGGGAAGATTTAGGTGGTGCCCTATTCAGCATGATACCCACATAGACATGGGAAGATTTAGGTGGTGCCCTATAAAGCATGATACCCACATAGACAAGGGAAGATTTAGGTGGTGCCCTATACAGCATGATACCCACATAGACAAGGGAAGATTTAGGTGGTGCCCTATTCAGCATGATACCCACATAGATATGGGAAGATTTAGGTGGTGCCCTATACAGCATGATACCCACATAGACATGGGAAGATTTAGGTGGTGCCCTATACAGCATGATACCCACATAGATACAGGAAGATTTAGGTGGTGCCCTATTCAGCATGATACCCACATAGACATGGGAAGATTTAGGTAGTGCCCTATACAGCATGATACCCACATAGACATGGGAAGATTTAGGTGGTGCCCTATACAGCATGATACCCACAGACACGGGAAGATTTAGGTGGTGCCCTATACAGCATGATACCCACATAGACAAGGGAAGATTTAGGTGGTGCCCTATACAGCATGATGCCCACATTGACACGAGAAGATTTAGGTGGTGCCCTATTCAGCATGATACCCACATAGACATGGGAAGATTTAGGTGGTGCCCTACACAGCATGATACCCACATAGACACGAGAAGATTTAGGTGGTGCCCTATTCAGCATGATACCCACATAGACATGGGAAGATTTAGGTGGTGCCCTTTACAGCATGATGCCCACATTGACACGAGAAGATTTAGGTGGTGCCCTATTCAGCATGATACCCACATAGACATGGGAAGATTTAGGTGGTGCCCTATACAGCATGATACCCACATAGACATGGGAAGATTTAGGTGGTGCCCTATACAGCATGATACCCACATAGACATGGGAAGATTTAGGTGGTGCCCTATACAGCATGATACCCACAGACACGGGAAGATTTAGGTGGTGCCCTATAAAGCATGATATCCACATAGACACGGGAAGATTTAGGTGGTGCCCTATACAGCATGATACCCACATAGACAAGGGAAGATTTAGGTGGTGCCCTATACAGCATGATACCCACATAGACAAGGGAAGATTTAGGTGGTGCCCTATACAGCATGACACCCACATAGACAAGGGAAGATTCAGGCGGTGCCCTATACAGCATGATACCCACATAGACAAGGGAAGATTTAGGTGGTGCCCTATCAAGCATGACACCCACATAGACAAGGGAAGATTTAGGTGGTGCCCTATAAAGCATGATACCCACATAGACACGGGAAGATTTAGGTGGTGCCCTATACAGCATGATACCCACAGACACGGGAAGATTTAGGTGGTGCCCTATACAGCATGATACCCACATAGACAAGGGAAGATTTAGGTGGTGCCCTATACAGCATGATGCCCACATTGACACGAGAAGATTTAGGTGGTGCCCTATTCAGCATGATACCCACATAGACATGGGAAGATTTAGGTGGTGCCCTACACAGCATGATACCCACATAGACACGAGAAGATTTAGGTGGTGCCCTATTCAGCATGATACCCACATAGACATGGGAAGATTTAGGTGGTGCCCTATACAGCATGATACCCACATAGACATGGGAAGATTTATGTGGTGCCCTATACAGCATGATACCCACATAGACATGGGAAGATTTAGGTGGTGCCCTATACAGCATGATACCCACATAGACATGGGAAGATTTAGGTGGTGCCCTATACAGCATGATACCCACAGACACGGGAAGATTTAGGTGGTGCCCTATTCAGCATGATACCCACATAGACAAGGGAAGATTTAGGTGGTGCCCTATACAGCATGATATCCACATAGACAAGGGAAGATTTAGGTGGTGCCCTATACAGCATGATATCCACATAGACAAGGGAAGATTTAGGTGGTGCCCTATATAGCATGACACCCACATAAACATGGGAAGATTTAGGCGGTGCTCTATACAGCATGATACCCACATAGACAAGGGAAGATTTAGGTGGTGCCCTATACAGCATGACACCCACATAGACACAGGAAGATTTAGGTGGTGCTCTATATACCATGACACCCACATAGACAAGGGAAGATTTAGGTGGTGCCCTATACAGCATGATACCCACATACACACGGGAAGATTTAGGTGGTGCCCTATACAGCATGATACCCACATAGACAAGGGAAGATTTAGGTGGTGCCCTATACAGCATGATACACACATAGACACGGGAAGATTTAGGTGGTGCCCTATACAGCATGATACCCACATAGACAAGGGAAGATTTAGGTGGTGCCCTATACAGCATGATACCCACATAGACAAGGGAAGATTTAGGTGGTGCCCTATACAGCATGATACCCACATAGACAAGGGAAGATTTAGGTGGTGCCCTATACAGCATGATACCCACATAGACAAGGGAAGATTTAGGTGGTGCCCTATACAGCATGATACCCACAGACACTGGAAGATTTAGGTGGTGCCCTATACAGTATGACACCCACATAAACATGGGAAGATTTAGGCGGTGCCCTATACAGCATGATACCCACATAGACAAGGGAAGATTTAGGTGGTGCCCTATACAGCATGACACCCACATAGACAAGGGAAGATTTAGGTGGTGCCCTATACAGCATGACACCCACATAGACAAGGGAAGATTTAGGCGGTGCCCTATACAGCATGATACCCACATAGACAAGGGAAGATTTAGGTGGTGCCCTATACAGCATGATACCCACATAGACAAGGGAAGATTTAGGCGGTGCCCTATAAAGCATGATACCCACATAGACATGGGAAGATTTAGGTAGTGCCCTATACAGCATGATACCCACATAGACATGGGAAGATTTAGGTGGTGCCCTATACAGCATGATACCCACAGACACGGGATGATTTAGGCGGTGCCCTATAAAGCATGACACCCACATAGACAAGGGAAGATTTAGGTGGTGCCCTATAAAGCATGATACCCACATAGACACGGGAAGATTTAGGTGGTGCCCTATACAGCATGATACCCACAGACACGGGAAGATTTAGGTGGTGCCCTATACAGCATGATACCCACATAGACAAGGGAAGATTTAGGTGGTGCCCTATACAGCATGATGCCCACATTGATACGAGAAGATTTAGGTGGTGCCCTATTCAGCATGATACCCACATAGACATGGGAAGATTTAGGTGGTGCCCTATACAGCATGATACCCACATAGACACGAGAAGATTTAGGTGGTGCCCTATTCAGCATGATACCCACATAGACATGGGAAGATTTAGGTGGTGCCCTATACAGCATGATACCCACATAGACATGGGAAGATTTACGTGGTGCCCTATACAGCATGATACCCACATAGACATGGGAAGATTTAGGTGGTGCCCTATACAGCATGATACCTACATAGACATGGGAAGATTTAGGTGGTGCCCTATACAGCATGATACCCACAGACACGGGAAAATTTAGGTGGTGCCCTATACAGCATGATACCCACATAGACAAGGGAAGATTTAGGTGGTGCCCTATACAGCATGATACCCACATAGACATGGGAAGATTTAGGTGGTGCCCTATACAGCATGATACCCACAGACACGGGAAGATTTAGGTGGTGCCCTATATAGCATGATACCCACATAGACAAGGGAAGATTTAGGTGGTGCCCTATAAAGCATGACACCCACATAGACAAGGGAAGATTTAGGTGGTGCCCTATAAAGCATGATACCCACATAGACACGGGAAGATTTAGGTGGTGCCCTATACAGCATGATACCCACAGACACGGGAAGATTTAGGTGGTGCCCTATACAGCATGATACCCACATAGACAAGGGAAGATTTAGGTGGTGCCCTATACAGCATGATGCCCACATTGACACGAGAAGATTTAGGTGGTGCCCTATTCAGCATGATACCCACATAGACATGGGAAGATTTAGGTGGTGCCCTACACAGCATGATACCCACATAGACACGAGAAGATTTAGGTGGTGCCCTATTCAGCATGATACCCACATAGACATGGGAAGATTTAGGTGGTGCCCTATACAGCATGATGCCCACATTGACACGAGAAGATTTAGGTGGTGCCCTATTCAGCATGATACCCACATAGACATGGGAAGATTTAGGTGGTGCCCTATACAGCATGATACCCACATAGACATGGGAAGATTTAGGTGGTGCCCTATACAGCATGATACCCACATAGACATGGGAAGATTTAGGTGGTGCCCTATACAGCATGATACCCACAGACACGGGAAGATTTAGGTGGTGCCCTATAAAGCATGATATCCACATAGACACGGGAAGATTTAGGTGGTGCCCTATACAGCATGATACCCACATAGACAAGGGAAGATTTAGGTGGTGCCCTATACAGCATGACACCCACATAGACAAGGGAAGATTCAGGCGGTGCCCTATACAGCATGATACCCACATAGACAAGGGAAGATTTAGGTGGTGCCCTATCAAGCATGACACCCACATAGACAAGGGAAGATTTAGGTGGTGCCCTATAAAGCATGATACCCACATAGACACGGGAAGATTTAGGTGGTGCCCTATACAGCATGATACCCACAGACACGGGAAGATTTAGGTGGTGCCCTATACAGCATGATACCCACATAGACAAGGGAAGATTTAGGTGGTGCCCTATACAGCATGATGCCCACATTGACACGAGAAGATTTAGGTGGTGCCCTATTCAGCATGATACCCACATAGACATGGGAAGATTTAGGTGGTGCCCTATACAGCATGATATCCACATAGACAAGGGAAGATTTAGGTGGTGCCCTATACAGCATGATATCCACATAGACAAGGGAAGATTTAGGTGGTGCCCTATATAGCATGACACCCACATAAACATGGGAAGATTTAGGCGGTGCTCTATACAGCATGATACCCACATAGACAAGGGAAGATTTAGGTGGTGCCCTATACAGCATGACACCCACATAGACACAGGAAGATTTAGGTGGTGCTCTATATACCATGACACCCACATAGACAAGGGAAGATTTAGGTGGTGCCCTATACAGCATGATACCCACATACACACGGGAAGATTTAGGTGGTGCCCTATACAGCATGATACCCACATAGACAAGGGAAGATTTAGGTGGTGCCCTATACAGCATGATACACACATAGACACGGGAAGATTTAGGTGGTGCCCTATAAAGCATGACACCCACATAGACACGGGAAGATTTAGGTGGTGCCCTATAAAGCATGACACCCACATAGACAAGGGAAGTTTTAGGCGGTGCCCTATAAAGCATGATACCCACATAGACAAGGGAAGATTTAGGTGGTGCCCTATACAACATGATACCCACATAGACAAGGGAAGATTTAGGTGGTGCCCTATAAAGCATGACACCCACATAGACACGGGAAGATTTAGGTGGTGCCCTATTCAGCATGATACCCACATAGACATGGGAAGATTTAGGTGGTGCCCTATAAAGCATGATACCCACATAGACAAGGGAAGATTTAGGTGGTGCCCTATACAGCATGATACCCACATAGACAAGGGAAGATTTAGGTGGTGCCGTATTCAGCATGATACCCACATAGACATGGGAAGATTTAGGTGGTGCCCTATACAGCATGATACCCACATAGACATGGGAAGATTTAGGTGGTGTCCTATACAGCATGATACCCACATAGACACGAGAAGATTTAGGTGGTGCCCTATTCAGCATGATACCCACATAGACATGGGAAGATTTAGGTGGTGCCCTATACAGCATGATACCCACATAGACATGGGAAGATTTATGTGGTGCCCTATACAGCATGATACCCACATAGACATGGGAAGATTTAGGTGGTGCCCTATACAGCATGATACCCACATAGACATGGGAAGATTTAGGTGGTGCCCTATACAGCATGATACCCACAGACACGGGAAGATTTAGGTGGTGCCCTATTCAGCATGATACCCACATAGACAAGGGAAGATTTAGGTGGTGCCCTATACAGCATGATATCCACATAGACAAGGGAAGATTTAGGTGGTGCCCTATACAGCATGATATCCACATAGACAAGGGAAGATTTAGGTGGTGCCCTATATAGCATGACACCCACATAAACATGGGAAGATTTAGGCGGTGCTCTATACAGCATGATACCCACATAGACAAGGGAAGATTTAGGTGGTGCCCTATACAGCATGACACCCACATAGACACAGGAAGATTTAGGTGGTGCTCTATATACCATGACACCCACATAGACAAGGGAAGATTTAGGTGGTGCCCTATACAGCATGATACCCACATACACACGGGAAGATTTAGGTGGTGCCCTATACAGCATGATACCCACATAGACAAGGGAAGATTTAGGTGGTGCCCTATACAGCATGATACACACATAGACACGGGAAGATTTAGGTGGTGCCCTATACAGCATGATACCCACATAGACAAGGGAAGATTTAGGTGGTGCCCTATACAGCATGATACCCACATAGACAAGGGAAGATTTAGGTGGTGCCCTATACAGCATGATACCCACATAGACAAGGGAAGATTTAGGTGGTGCCCTATACAGCATGATACCCACATAGACAAGGGAAGATTTAGGTGGTGCCCTATACAGCATGATACCCACAGACACTGGAAGATTTAGGTGGTGCCCTATACAGTATGACACCCACATAAACATGGGAAGATTTAGGCGGTGCCCTATACAGCATGATACCCACATAGACAAGGGAAGATTTAGGTGGTGCCCTATACAGCATGACACCCACATAGACAAGGGAAGATTTAGGTGGTGCCCTATACAGCATGACACCCACATAGACAAGGGAAGATTTAGGCGGTGCCCTATACAGCATGATACCCACATAGACAAGGGAAGATTTAGGTGGTGCCCTATACAGCATGATACCCACATAGACAAGGGAAGATTTAGGCGGTGCCCTATAAAGCATGATACCCACATAGACATGGGAAGATTTAGGTAGTGCCCTATACAGCATGATACCCACATAGACATGGGAAGATTTAGGTGGTGCCCTATACAGCATGATACCCACAGACACGGGATGATTTAGGCGGTGCCCTATAAAGCATGACACCCACATAGACAAGGGAAGATTTAGGTGGTGCCCTATAAAGCATGATACCCACATAGACACGGGAAGATTTAGGTGGTGCCCTATACAGCATGATACCCACAGACACGGGAAGATTTAGGTGGTGCCCTATACAGCATGATACCCACATAGACAAGGGAAGATTTAGGTGGTGCCCTATACAGCATGATGCCCACATTGATACGAGAAGATTTAGGTGGTGCCCTATTCAGCATGATACCCACATAGACATGGGAAGATTTAGGTGGTGCCCTATACAGCATGATACCCACATAGACACGAGAAGATTTAGGTGGTGCCCTATTCAGCATGATACCCACATAGACATGGGAAGATTTAGGTGGTGCCCTATACAGCATGATACCCACATAGACATGGGAAGATTTACGTGGTGCCCTATACAGCATGATACCCACATAGACATGGGAAGATTTAGGTGGTGCCCTATACAGCATGATACCTACATAGACATGGGAAGATTTAGGTGGTGCCCTATACAGCATGATACCCACAGACACGGGAAAATTTAGGTGGTGCCCTATACAGCATGATACCCACATAGACAAGGGAAGATTTAGGTGGTGCCCTATACAGCATGATACCCACATAGACATGGGAAGATTTAGGTGGTGCCCTATACAGCATGATACCCACAGACACGGGAAGATTTAGGTGGTGCCCTATATAGCATGATACCCACATAGACAAGGGAAGATTTAGGTGGTGCCCTATAAAGCATGACACCCACATAGACAAGGGAAGATTTAGGTGGTGCCCTATAAAGCATGATACCCACATAGACACGGGAAGATTTAGGTGGTGCCCTATACAGCATGATACCCACAGACACGGGAAGATTTAGGTGGTGCCCTATACAGCATGATACCCACATAGACAAGGGAAGATTTAGGTGGTGCCCTATACAGCATGATGCCCACATTGACACGAGAAGATTTAGGTGGTGCCCTATTCAGCATGATACCCACATAGACATGGGAAGATTTAGGTGGTGCCCTACACAGCATGATACCCACATAGACACGAGAAGATTTAGGTGGTGCCCTATTCAGCATGATACCCACATAGACATGGGAAGATTTAGGTGGTGCCCTATACAGCATGATGCCCACATTGACACGAGAAGATTTAGGTGGTGCCCTATTCAGCATGATACCCACATAGACATGGGAAGATTTAGGTGGTGCCCTATACAGCATGATACCCACATAGACATGGGAAGATTTAGGTGGTGCCCTATACAGCATGATACCCACATAGACATGGGAAGATTTAGGTGGTGCCCTATACAGCATGATACCCACAGACACGGGAAGATTTAGGTGGTGCCCTATAAAGCATGATATCCACATAGACACGGGAAGATTTAGGTGGTGCCCTATACAGCATGATACCCACATAGACAAGGGAAGATTTAGGTGGTGCCCTATACAGCATGACACCCACATAGACAAGGGAAGATTCAGGCGGTGCCCTATACAGCATGATACCCACATAGACAAGGGAAGATTTAGGTGGTGCCCTATCAAGCATGACACCCACATAGACAAGGGAAGATTTAGGTGGTGCCCTATAAAGCATGATACCCACATAGACACGGGAAGATTTAGGTGGTGCCCTATACAGCATGATACCCACAGACACGGGAAGATTTAGGTGGTGCCCTATACAGCATGATACCCACATAGACAAGGGAAGATTTAGGTGGTGCCCTATACAGCATGATGCCCACATTGACACGAGAAGATTTAGGTGGTGCCCTATTCAGCATGATACCCACATAGACATGGGAAGATTTAGGTGGTGCCCTATACAGCATGATATCCACATAGACAAGGGAAGATTTAGGTGGTGCCCTATACAGCATGATATCCACATAGACAAGGGAAGATTTAGGTGGTGCCCTATATAGCATGACACCCACATAAACATGGGAAGATTTAGGCGGTGCTCTATACAGCATGATACCCACATAGACAAGGGAAGATTTAGGTGGTGCCCTATACAGCATGACACCCACATAGACACAGGAAGATTTAGGTGGTGCTCTATATACCATGACACCCACATAGACAAGGGAAGATTTAGGTGGTGCCCTATACAGCATGATACCCACATACACACGGGAAGATTTAGGTGGTGCCCTATACAGCATGATACCCACATAGACAAGGGAAGATTTAGGTGGTGCCCTATACAGCATGATACACACATAGACACGGGAAGATTTAGGTGGTGCCCTATAAAGCATGACACCCACATAGACACGGGAAGATTTAGGTGGTGCCCTATAAAGCATGACACCCACATAGACAAGGGAAGTTTTAGGCGGTGCCCTATAAAGCATGATACCCACATAGACAAGGGAAGATTTAGGTGGTGCCCTATACAACATGATACCCACATAGACAAGGGAAGATTTAGGTGGTGCCCTATAAAGCATGACACCCACATAGACACGGGAAGATTTAGGTGGTGCCCTATTCAGCATGATACCCACATAGACATGGGAAGATTTAGGTGGTGCCCTATAAAGCATGATACCCACATAGACAAGGGAAGATTTAGGTGGTGCCCTATACAGCATGATACCCACATAGACAAGGGAAGATTTAGGTGGTGCCGTATTCAGCATGATACCCACATAGACATGGGAAGATTTAGGTGGTGCCCTATACAGCATGATACCCACATAGACATGGGAAGATTTAGGTGGTGTCCTATACAGCATGATACCCACATAGATACAGGAAGATTTAGGTGGTGCCCTATTCAGCATGATACCCACATAGACATGGGAAGATTTAGGTAGTGCCCTATACAGCATGATACCCACATAGACATGGGAAGATTTAGGTGGTGCCCTATACAGCATGATACCCACAGACACGGGATGATTTAGGCGGTGCCCTATAAAGCATGACACCCACATAGACACGGGAAGATTTAGGTGGTGCCCTATAAAGCATGATATCCACATAGACACGGGAAGATTTAGGTGGTGCCCTATACAGCATGATACCCACATAGACAAGGGAAGATTTAGGTGGTGCCCTATACAGCATGACACCCACATAGACAAGGGAAGATTCAGGCAGTGCCCTATCAAGCATGACACCCACATAGACAAGGGAAGATTTAGGTGGTGCCCTATAAAGCATGATACCCACATAGACACGGGAAGATTTAGGTGGTGCCCTATACAGCATGATACCCACAGACACGGGAAGATTTAGGTGGTGCCCTATACAGCATGATACCCACATAGACAAGGGAAGATTTAGGTGGTGCCCTATACAGCATGATGCCCACATTGATACGAGAAGATTTAGGTGGTGCCCTATTCAGCATGATACCCACATAGACATGGGAAGATTTAGGTGGTGCCCTATACAGCATGATACCCACATAGACACGAGAAGATTTAGGTGGTGCCCTATTCAGCATGATACCCACATAGACATGGGAAGATTTAGGTGGTGCCCTATACAGCATGATGCCCACATTGACACGAGAAGATTTAGGTGGTGCCCTATTCAGCATGATACCCACATAGACATGGGAAGATTTAGGTGGTGCCCTATACAGCATGATACCCACATAGACATGGGAAGATTTACGTGGTGCCCTATACAGCATGATACCCACATAGACATGGGAAGATTTAGGTGGTGCCCTATACAGCATGATACCTACATAGACATGGGAAGATTTAGGTGGTGCCCTATACAGCATGATACCCACAGACACGGGAAAATTTAGGTGGTGCCCTATACAGCATGATACCCACATAGACAAGGGAAGATTTAGGTGGTGCCCTATACAGCATGATACCCACATAGACATGGGAAGATTTAGGTGGTGCCCTATACAGCATGATACCCACATAGACAAGGGAAGATTTAGGTGGTGCCCTATACAGCATGATGCCCACATAGACATGGGAAGATTTAGGTGGTGCCCTATACAGCATGATACCCACAGACACGGGAAGATTTAGGTGGTGCCCTATACAGCATGATACCCACATAGACAAGGGAAAATTTAGGTGGTGCCCTATACAGCATGATACCCACATAGACAATGGAAGATTTAGGTGGTGCCCTATACAGCATGATACCCACATAGACATGGGAAGATTTAGGTGGTGCCCTATACAGCATGATACCCACAGACACGGGAAGATTTAGGTGGTGCCCTATACAGCATGATACCCACAGACATGGGAAGATTTAGGTGGTGCCCTATACAGCATGATACCCACATAGACACGGGAAGATTTAGGTGGTGCCCTATACAGCATGATACCCACAGACACGGGAAGATTTAGGTGGTGAACTATACAGCATGATACCCACATAGACACGGGAAGATTTAGGTGGTGCCCTATACAGCATGATACCCACAGACACGGGAAGATTTAGGTGGTGCCCTATATACCATAACACCCACATAGACACAGGAAGATTCAGGCGGTGCCCTATACAGCATGATACCCACATAGACACGGGAAGATTTAGGTGGTGCCCTATATACCATGACACCCACATAGACAAGGGAAGATTTAGGTGGTGCCCTATACAGCATGATACCCACAGACACGGGAAGATTTAGGTGGTGCCCTATATACCATGATACCCACATAGACACGGGAAGATTTAGGCGGTTCCCTATACAGCATGATACCCACATAGACAAGGGAAGATTTAGGTGGTGCCCTATATAGCAAAATACTTGGAATAAATAAAACATTGTGTTGAGTGAAATGTTGCATGCAACAAATGCACTTTCCTTGCACTTAAAAAAAAAAAAACAGGTTAAAATAATGCATAATTTTTTTTTTTACAAATTCTTCCAGTAGTCTAATGATCAGATATCAATATTTGTGTGACTGTAGCTAATCACTCATTTGGCAAGGACGGGCAAGGACTGCTCATGATGAACGTAATATTAGATATTGTTCAATGACCAATGGTCACTAGGACGGCCCTGGAACTAGCACCCACCTGACCAATGGTCACTAGGACGGCCCTGGAACTAGCACCCACCTGACCAATGGTCACTAGGACGGCAATGGAACTAGCACCCACCTGACCAATGGTCACCAGGACAGCCCTGGAACTCGCTAGTGTCGCTCCAGAGAACATCTTGGCTGGACCCTCATTGCGGAACACCCGGTACAACCCGTCAACGCCGTTCTTGTAGCTGAAACCCACAGTTCACATCTCATCCCACAATTCTTCCTGTGGGCCTGATGGAATGTTATACAAACACATTGCTTAATCGCTTTACTTAATCATACAACATAGCAGCCAAGATAATGTCTTATTTGTACAATTTACAGTTCTGTTTAACACTAGTAGTACAAACACTGAAGTGATAGTACTAAATGTACCGGCCTTATGTTTTAATAAAAAAGAACACTCCAAACAGAAATGATAACAGAAATAATTAACTATGCATTGTTTAATTATGAATTACAACTATAATAATATAATTAATTAACTTTTATGGCACCTACATCCACAGGAAACTGAGCTCAGAGGCGCAACAAAACAGAATCATTAAGCATAATCATGAACAGGGACATGCAGAAGTCATTATCTGAACGAGGGACAACCAAAGATTTATGGTGGAAATGTAAACTGGAAAAAAGTTCTTGAGTTTTTTTAGAAGATAGCTATAGTTTCAGATGTTTTCAAAGTGATGGGGAGTTCATTCCAGACCCTAGGCGCAGCGACAGAGAAAGCATGTTTGCCCAAGTTGAGTTTTGTTTTAGGCACAGTAAGTTGTAATATTGATGATCTGAGTTGCCTCGGGTCGGGATATTTGAAAGATGCAGGAGACTAGCCAAGTAGTGTGGTTGTTGTGTAGATAGAGTACAATATGTAAGAGTGGACAGCTTAAAAATTAACTCGATAATTAACGGGAAACCAGTGTAACTGTTTATGTAGTGGTAATGATGGTGAAAAACCAAGGCACACTGAGTACCACATGTGCCAGACAATTTTGTACTCGTTGGAGTTTCTTTTAGCAATGTTATTTAGTAGTGCATTACAATAGTCAAGGCGGATACTAATTAGTGCTATTGATATTGTTTTAGCAGTAGATATAGATATGTGAGTCACATATCTATATCTACTGCTAGATAATATGACGGCAAATTTGACGGAGATCATGTACATGATAGAAACAGGATTTGCATACTTGAGTGAAAGTTGAAGTCACTGTCAAAGACAACACATAGATTATGAACAATATCTGATGGGAATGTATCACTGCCAAACAGTTTTAACTGGAAAATGGCTGATGAGATGACCCTATTTCATTGTTGCTTAATGCCAGTAATAATAAGGTGTTTTATCTGGATTAAGATTAAGACAAGATGGCTTATGTAAACCTGTCTCATCAGCATACAGACAATGACTGAGATTATGTACTGTAGACCATTTGAAAAGTGATGTTTATAAATATATTCATGAAGGTGATTAGCAACTACTTTTCCAATACTTTTAACAGAAAACTAAGATTGGAGATAGGACGGTAATTTTTTAGGTAAATAATTTTTTTTTAAGGTGGCTGGGGCGGCTAGCGTCAGTTAATTTTTTAATTTTTTTGATAGACTAAACGTCGACACCACAAAAAATCATCCGGCTGTAAACACCCCTGCCACGTGTTTGCTAGATGGCTGGTATAACCTGATACTGTAGTCGGCGTAGACGACAACACGTTACACGTTCAAGGGCTATTGTGACGGGAAATTAAGGGGACTGACTTGTAAATTTTACAAATGGCCATTATATATTGTCAACAATACATAAAACGCCAGTGAAAAACCATAAATTTCAACACAAAAACAAGCATTTATTGAAAATATTGTTTGAGAAAAACTACAACACTCACAACATTGCAATTTTGCGTATGAACACGTCCTATATGCACGCAATGTAATACAGCAGTGAATTACGATTGGAGAAGGGTTTGTGTCAAAAATACACTGGCATTTTAGGCTGTCATTCAACTTTTGCTTAATTCATTCACGGTGGTGTAGCAGACATAATTTGTTTATGTTAATCAAAATGTGCCGTAAAGTTATCAGTTACACTGTCACACTTATATGTATGTCATTTATTTCTTTAGGGATTTTCTCAAAACGATTAAACTTCGTTTTTAGTGGCTAATTTTTCACATTTCCAAAAATGTTTTAAAAACCTTGTAAAATAACCAAATAAATGAAAAACTCCAATTTCTTTTTAATCTGGTACATTATATAGTATTTCAACTACAATCTGTGAAATGTTTAATTTATCTTAAAAACTTCTACTGAAACTAATCAATTCAAGACAAGCATATAATAGCCACCCCAGCTACCTGAATAAGAGGATTTACAAGAACTTGTCTGAAATCCAGTGAAACAACTCTGTCCTGCATTGAAACCGGCTTGATTTATGTCATAATTTGTTAAGTTTCAACGCTTTTTATGCAATACAATGTATATTCCAAAATATACAAACAATACCTTTTTATTATATCAAATAATTATTGCATTACATCAGATAATTTGACCTTCTTGGTTAGCTATCTTGCAGCAATAAGAATTGGTAAATATTTAGTACAAATAATTGGCTTAGTTGTTATGGAACATAACCAATATATCTGGTTGTGTTTACAATATCACTCTAGACAGACTAATACTTACTTTCTCCTCTCAGCGGCCGGCAGTTTCACATCATTCTGCATTCTACAAAAACACACAGTCAAGATTAATATTTTTAAGAAACAAACTGCGATGGACAAAAAAGACAACTGTCATGATCAGGTAAAATTACAACCGTAAAGATAACAAACCAGGGTACTGTAATTGAAAATATGCAGTGTAATCACAGTTGTTGAATCGTGTAATCGATTACGATGAACGTCATTGTTATATTCATCTACACTGGACCTTTACAAACTATTCAATTGTGTTGTTTAATAAACGCACAAACACTTTATGCCAGATAAAAAAATTAATTACCTATCCTTTGTTCTTATTGCGTTTAATGTATATATGAATTCAAGAACATGAAAAAAGCAGAAATTGTCAACAATACCTGACGTTGACCAAATCAGCCGGAGTACCAATGAAACCGCCCATGGCCCCAGCAACACCTCCGGCCAACACCTTCTGATAAAATGGCATCACTGCGTCTCCTTTGGTCAGTTCCTTTTTGACCGTCTCATAAATGCCGAATCTTGTCAGCGAATATGTCAGCTGTAAAAACAACCTCAGATTTGCATGTTTCGTAATACACCAAAGTAAAAACAACTAGAAATGTTGATATATTATGTCTGTTATTACACACGACAGCCATGACACAAGGTCCACTGGCCTTATAAGTCATCCTCCAAGGCACAGTGAGAGGCAAGACAATGGGAAGCAGGCAGAGAAAGACCGGGATAAAAGATAAGCTGTCAAACAGTCGACAGAGTTCATCGTCCGTGAGACACAATTGGCAGCAAGTAACTGGGGAAAGCGGAGACAGATTGTCAGATCATCAGACTGATGAGAGGAGGCATTATAAAATAATATTACTACTCAGACTGAACAAAGGGAGAATTGGGCAGAAAAGTAGAAGCCTGGACAAACTGTCAAATAGATCCACTTTAGTAGGTACTAGACACAGGGCATATATGTATTATATACATAAGTGCATTGAATAACATCAAAGGATTTATAAAAAGGACAAGGACTTTGACTTGAGCTCCTTTCCCAACAAACAGTGGTCAAAGTGTATTTGCTGATGTTTGGGAGCAAGAGGTCAGGAAGCAATGGGCATTGTGCCTAGATCCCTTAATTCAACAGTGCCACTTGGGTTGGTCTGTTGTGTGGCACTGTCAACAACTACAGAGATTATTGAATCAGTGCATTAGCCAGTGGCCAGTACCCAGTGAAAGCACAACCATGACATAATCCATGACATAATAGCACTTGCCAGAACATACATTCCTGCCACTGACCACATTACCCAAACAAAATTAAATTGTGTTTTCTTTTAAGATTTAAACCAAACCCTAGTTTCTCAAAATTTTACTCCACGCATTCGTTTATTTCGTCTAACGAGAAGACCAACCTACTGCATAAATAAACTGAGCGCCCGAGTACTAATCCCTAGTTGATGTGCACACTACACATTATATAACAATTATGTCACAGTGGGTTCCTGTAATATATAGTTGGAGACTGACCTACCTGTCTAAGGATGGAGGTTGACCTACCTGTCTATGGCTGGATGCTGACCTACCTGTCTATGGCTGGATGCTGACCTACCTGTCTATGGCTGGATGCTGACCTACCTATGGCTGGATGCTGACCTACCTGTCTAACTGTCTAAGGATGGAGGCTGACCTACCTGTCTAACTGTCTAAGGATGGAGGCTGACCTACATGTCTAAGGATGGAGACTGACCTACCTGTCTAAGGATGGCGACTGACCTATATATCTAAGGATGGAGACTGACCTACCGGTCTAAGGATGGAGACTGACCTACCTGTCTAAGGATGGAGGCTGACAGTCCATTGTACAGTCCCAGTATGCCGTCGGTTTTGACAACGGTGATGCCCATGCGGAGGAGTCCGACCTTCCCACTCTGCTGCGTCTGTAGATGCACCTGAAACAACCAACGCTCGTGGTCACAGAAACACAACACATATGCAACTGTGAATATTATTATTAGTAAGAGAAGTGCTGTAAAAGAATAGTTCTGTGATGGGTTGTTTTAACAATAGCACAGTCACACACATATACACACAGCATTTTGTTACAAACACATCAGGTAAAAAAGTTAAAATTAAAACATTTAAAATGTGCGAAACATTATTAGTTTGGAGGATTCTGTTGCATGGGGCCAGGGAAGTTATATTCCTTGGTCCTAAGGAAACATTATTAGTTTGGAGGATTCTGTTGCATGGGGCCAGGGAAGTTATATTCCTTGGTCCTAAGGAAACATTATTAGTTTGGAGGATTCTGTTGCATGGGGCCAGGGAAGTTATATTCCTTGGTCCTAAGGAAACATTATTAGTTTGGAGGATTCTGTTGCATGGGGAACAGGGAAGTTATATTCCTTGGTCCTAAGGAAACATTATTAGTTTGGAGGATTCTGTTGCATGGGGCCAGGGAAGTTATATTCCTTGGTCCTAAGGAAACATTATTAGTTTGGAGGATTCTGTTGCATGGGGCCAGGGAAGTTATATTCCTTGGTCCTAAGGAAACATTATTAGTTTGGAGGATTCTGTTGCATGGGGCCAGGGAAGTTATATTCCTTGGTCCTAAGGAAACATTATTAGTTTGGAGGATTCTGTTGCATGGGGGCCAGGGAAGTTATATTCCTTGGTCCTAAGGAAACATTATTAGTTTGGAGGATTCTGTTGCATGGGGCCAGGGAAGTTATATTCCTTGGTCCTAAGGAAACATTATTAGTTTGGAGGATTCTGTTGCATGGGGGCCAGGGAAGTTATATTCCTTGGTCCTAAGGAAACATTATTAGTTTGGAGGATTCTGTTGCATGGGGCCAGGGAAGTTATATTCCTTGGTCCTAAGGAAACATTATTAGTTTGGAGGATTCTGTTGCATGGGGCCAGGGAAGTTATATTCCTTGGTCCTAAGGAAACCCTAATGCCTTAAATTAAAACATTATTAGTTTGGAGGATTCTGTTGCATGGGGGCCAGGGAAGTTATATTCCTTGGTCCTAAGGAAACCCTAATGCCTTAAATTAAAACATTATTAGTTTGGAGGATTCTGTTGCATGGGGGACAGGGAAGTTATATTCCTTGGTCCTTAGGAAACCCTAATGCCTTAAATTAAAACAGGCGTAACATATATACATGTTGCATGTTGCATGGGGACAGGGAAGTTATATTCCTTGGTCCTAAGGAAACCCTAATGCCTTAAATTAAAACAGGCGTAACATATATACATGTATGGAGAAATCTCAACCAAGATCAAGACGACTAAATAACAGTCCTTTAAATCAAATCAACATGACAGTAGGCGTTGGCAGTATCGTGGCAGCTCCAGAACAACGGGTCAGCTTCACATTAGTTAGGCTATGAATGATAAATCAAGAACACCGGATGTTCGCTAGAATGTAGGCTTTAAACTTAGTCTTACGTAAAATGGTAATTCTTGTTATGTAACATCTACACGCAGACGTAATACCAACACAACACGTGCTGGTGTAGATTAGTTGGCACCCACCTTCAGTAAATCAAGGGGATGTGTGCAACACGCTGCACCGGCGCTCGCCAAACCTCCAAAATACCATCGCCCTACTTTCTTCACTGTCTTTTTGTCGTCAGACATGTCGTCAAACCTGGTGTGCTACTTAGACGTAGTCGTAGTGTGACAGCTTGCTGTCAGTTGATAACGTCTGCTTGGAAGTTGAATGTTTACCCACCAGCAGTATCGGCCTGTCAAAATTACAGAAACAAAACAACGTTATTATAGTAGCCGGGTAAATGCACGAAATGTGTGCGTACGTGATCGTAACTTCAGTCACAGAATGGTCATGAGCCAACACAATGAACACACCACCTTGGATCTGATAAAATGTTTACACATACCCAAGTCCCTCTGTTACAAAACCAGCCGGGGAATATAAACTCGGGTTTACCCTTCTACTAGCTCGCTCAAGGTCGGTCGTTGTACCCGCAGCGCCATCTAGCCACGCCTATCGCATACGCGCCATGATTGGATGCATCGCAAATCTATTTGCAGAATTACACTAACAAAATACTGAACAGCCGACAAAACCTCTCCACAACATCTGACAATTTATTTCAGTGTCAGAAATTCGTTGTATTAATTAACAAAAGGCACACAGAATCCGTCAATATTAAACACATTCTCAACGTTTCAAGGAACGGTAGCAAAGCCTTCAACACTATACACGCGAGCAAAAACTGTTACAAATTTTCTTTTTTTCCCCGAACAATAAAAGATTGGAATTCATTACCAGACGCAATAGTCAACATCACAGAACCACAGCAATTTAAGCAAGCACTCACACACCTAGCCCCAAACAAACATGACTAAATAGCATTCAGACCCAACCCTGACCGTTTGACTCCATAGGAGTGTTGGCCAGTAACAATACAAGACAAGACAAGACAAGACATAACATGTCGCGGTGACCCGATGTGCCCTAGAGTCTAGACTAGTCGGAGTACTCGCTGTCACGCGCGTGCTCCGAAACATAAACAATAAAACTCCCATCCAAGGATCGTTATCGGTGTCTGATTGAAAGCGGCTGCACAGACGTAACAACTTCGACTGGTTGGGGAAGTTGGAGCTTGTCTGCACGCTGATGCGTGTCCGCACACCTCATTATTGACCAAACTGGTCTACGCCTACGGTAGCATCTATTATTAGGCCGGAACGATACACTACTTCACGTTACGATGCGTATATCGCGATACAGATGTCACGATAGATACATATCGCGAAATAGACTACACTGACTAGAATGATGCAACAACAGTAAATCACGTTTATTTATCAAGTGGACAAGGCAACGCTAGGCCTACAGCGGACGACGTCACGTCGTCACTCACATGAGGTTCAAATTGCACGTGCGCATTGAAAACAATAATAGTGTCAAGATTTTACATAATTTATAGTTAGTTATATACATATATGGGAAACGTACTACATATGTTACATTTCGCTATTTTATCGATATACAAGCAGGTGTGGTTCGCGTTGAACGTTTTTTGCTTCACAAAGGGACCGCAAATATATGTTTTGCCTACCGCTATCGCATATCGTAGTGCACCGGCCCGCAATACGGATATTGCGTATCATGTACCGTACCGTACGGTGTGTATCGTGATACACCGGTGCTCCGGTGTGTCGTTCCAGCTCGTACATCAAACATTTGAACCAGCGAATTGAATTTGTTTGAGTCGGCAAGAAATTACTAACAATAATATTATGTTGTTTGTGCAGGACAAACGTTCACCGTCATAGACCGTCACCATGTGTGCGTGAATATTTACAATCTTCTCCCGTCGGTTATTTGGGGCATATCCGCACACGGCTGTGTGCTCCGTCAACTGGAGTCACAGAGAAAGACAGACAAGGTGATGAACTCCCACCAACTGCCGGCCCGTCAACTGGAGTCACAGAGAAAGACAGACAAGGCAATGAACTCCCACCAACCGCCTGCCCGTCAACTGGAGTCACAGAGAAAGACAGACAAGGCGATGAACTCCCACCAACCGCCTGCCCGTCAACTGGAGTCTCAGAGAAAGACAGACAAGGCAATGAACTCCCACCAACCGCCTACCCGTCAACTGGAGTCACAGAGAAAGACAGACAAGGCGATGAACTCCCACCAACCGCCTGCCCGTCAACTGGAGTCTCAGAGAAAGACAGACAAGGTGATGAACTCCCACCAACCGCCTGCCCGTCAACTGGAGTCACAGAGAAAGACAACCAAGGCGATGAACTCCCACCAACCGCCAGCCCGTCAACTGGAGTCACAGAGAAAGACAGACAAGGCGATGAACTCCCACCAACCGCCTGCCCGTCAACTGGAGTCACAGAGAAAGACAGACAAGGCGATGAACTCCCACCAACTGCCGGCCCGTCCCGGATTACAGGTAACTAACAGGAACAGGAACAGGAACAGGAAATATTTATTCGTCCCCAAAACAACAAAACAGAGTATTCAACACAAAAACCATACAATATATTACATCTATGTCGACATAAGAAAACGAAGTGGTAAGAATATAGAGTACGGTCTGAAAATAAAAGATAATGTCATATAAGGGACGGGAGACTCCTACTAAGACTAAAAATTAATCGCTAACGTAGGAGCCACCCTGTCAATTAATTTCACCCGTTATTAAGATAAAAAAAAAAAAAATATATATATATATAAAAAAAAAATACCTATAAATATTAATGCATAATTACTGGGTGAAAAAAATTAATATAGATATTAATATAGATATGCCGGTATATTACAAATGCCAATTATATTCCTACAACCAGATATACAAACAGTGATTTTTTTTTAACCAAGGAGGAACGGATACATTGTCAGTCATGTTGACATATATAACAATTTTGGATTGCACATTGTTCAATGTATGTATTCAGATAATAAAGTTTGATATAATTTGAGAAACCATGTAAACTGTGAGTGGTGACCTTGTCTTTTAATAAATCAGGTGCATTATTTATGGTATGTGGCAAACTGTACCTAAGACTTCGTTTACCAAACTCGTTATGTACCCTGATCGTATGTATATTATATTGACCACGTGTATTAAAGTTGTGAATACTATTGTTTTGATCAAGTGGTAAGTTTTGCAGGTAGACAGGTAGTTTATTGTTTGAAAATTTATGATATAATTTTAGTTCCTGCAATTTTAGAATGTGCTCTACTTTTAGTAAATTAAGACTTTTGAACAGTGGATCGGTATGAGCATTATATTTGCTTAAACATATAATTCGGACGGCTTTCTTTTGAAGTTTTTTTATTCTATCACATCGATAGCCCCAGGCCGTTAAGCCATAATTTAGATGTGACAATATCAAAGTGTTATACAACATAATCTTTATATTAAGTGGTAACAATCGTTTGAGTTTATTTAGGATACCTATAATTCTGGAGCACCTATTTGAAATTTTGTTGATGTGGCTTTGCCAGTTTAATTGTTCATTAAAACTTATCCCTAGGAAATTAAACTCATCTACTCTATCAATGTATGTATTATCTATTTTTATATTTAGTGGATTTATCATATTAATTCTTCTAGCCGTTTTGAAGATCATATATTTAGATTTATTTACATTTAGAGATAATTTGTTTAATTTAAGCCACTCATTAATTTTGTCCAGTTCTGTGTTGATTAAGAATTCTACATTTTCATTTTTGCCATATTGTGCGAAAGAATCTAAGGTACTTGAAAGTGTCGTGTCATCGGCGTACATAATAAAGTTGAATTTTGGACTGGATTGGGCAAAGTCATTTATGTAAATTATAAATAACAAAGGGCCTAGAATTGATCCTTGAGGTACGCCTGTGGAGATATTAAGCCTATCTGATTGGGCGTCTTCAAATTCAACGTACTGTTTTCTATTTGTTAAATAATTTTTGAACAGGTCTAAAGCTACTCCTTCCACGCCATAAAACTCTAGCTTATCAATTAATATTGAGTGATCCAGAGTGTCAAAAGCTTTTGACAGGTCCAAGTAAATATTTATAGGTATTTCCTTATTATCCATACGTGTCAATATCCTGTCAATTAATTCAAGAGCGGCAAATTCCGTAGAATGTTCCTTTCTAAATCCATATTGGTTTTCGTATATAAGTTTATGTCTTTTTAAGAAAGAATTTAGCTGGTCATAAATAATTGTTTCGATTACTTTTGAAATTGCAGGTAATATTGATATTGGCCTGTAGCTGCAGAATAGGGTTTCGTCCCATTTTTTATAAATTGGTATTACTTTGGCAGTTTTTAGTTTATCGGGGAAGACACCCGTAGTTAATATTTGATTTGTGATTAAAGTTAAAGATTTTGTCAAAACAGGTTTAATTAACTTTAGAAGCCTTGAAGAAATACCGTCAAATCCGCAACTTGCTTTTGGGTGCATATCATCTATTGTTTTAGATATTGTTTCTTCATTAATAAGTTGAAAATTAAATACATTGTTATGGTTTCCATTAAGATAATATCTGAAAGTTTTATTTGTGGAATTTTGTATTTGGTTGGCTAAATTTGGGCCAATATTGGTAAAATATGAATTAAATGTGTTTGCAATTGCCGTTTTATCTGCTATAATATTTTCGTTATAAATAAAGGCATTGGGGGAACGTTTTCTTTTTGTTTGTTCTAGAAAGAATACCATTAATTGTTTCCCATGTTTTTTTAATGTTATTTTTGAATTTGTTAAAACATGATTCGTAATGTATGCGTTTAGCAGTACGTATGCTTTTTTTAAGGATATTATTATAGGTAGTCAGGTTGATCCGAATTGCAAAGTATTTTGGTGATTCTGGTCGAGTAGTTTTTAGTGTCTTATATAATTTATCTCTGTATCGAATGGATTTGAGCAGACCTAACGTAATCCAGGCGGATTTCTTATGTTTGTATTTTTTTAGTTTAACTGTTTTATATGGCATATGTTTATTTTTTGCACATTGCATTACGTCATGTAGGATATCATAATTTATATTTGGGTTTGCATTAGGAGATTGGTCGAGTTTATTGTAAACATTTGATGAGAAAACCTCGTGTATAAAATCAGATATTGAATCAGAGTTCTGTACAGTAATTTTTATATATCTTGGTAAAGGTTTTGTGTGGGAAACTGTATTTAGAAAAGTGAAATATGGTTGGTGGTCTGATAATTGTTTAGTTAAAATGCCTGATTTAGGCTTCATTGTAGATTTAGTTAATTTGCAAAAGAAATTATCAATTAGGGTTCCATTATTTTTGGAGAGCCTAGTAGGAAGTGTGATGTGGGGGTAAAAGCTATATGATATTAAAGTATCAAAAAATTCCGCGAATACTTCTTTTTCATTTATTTTCAAAAGATTTATATTGAAGTCACCTGCAATAATAACATCTGAGTTTGTTCTGTCAAATGATGAAGTGATAGGTGTGAATTCGGAAAGGAATTGTTTATAATTTTCGTTAAGGTCTCTTGGGGGCCTGTAAATGTTACCAATTGTTATATCTTTAGATAGCCCACCACCAGTTACTTTAATAAATTGACCTTCCCAATTGTCATACTGATTAAGAGACAAAATTACTTTGTAGTTAAATGTTTTGCTTAAATACATGACCAGACCACCTTTATTACTACATGATTTGCCTTGTTTAATGCACTGATATCCGTCAAGTTGTAAATGACCCATAGCATCATTCTCGGAAAGCCAGCATTCCTGAAAACATATTAAGCTAAATTTAAAGTTTATCTGGTTAAGTTCCTCTAAGAAAGCATAAATTTCGCTGAATTTTGCATTAATAGATTCTATATTTGAACTTAGTATACTAAACCGTTCGTTATTTCTTTCTGCTAGTAATTTAAAGTTGTCAAGATCATAATAGGAAGAATGATGTATTGGTTGAAAATCGTCATCAGTTGCCTCATTTAGCTGTAATATATTAAATAAAGAATTTACGTTTGCACCTCCTTGAAACCGGAGAAATGAATCGTTATCTAACATTCTTTAAATGAATAATTATGGTTGAAAAATATGCAGTAATAATCGACTGTCTTCTGTAAACGAAGTCTTATTTTCCCATAGTGATCCGAAGTTGGCATTCTCCATTCTGTGTAGCAAGTTACTATATCAGTCATCATACATGTCTGTGCCACAATAAGAGTAAAAAAAAAAAGAGATATATAGAAAAAACAAAAACATTATAAATGAGACGTATCATGACCGGACGTATCCAGGCTGGTCTTCCCATTGGTATGATAACATGACTGTGAACCGTTCTTCATTATTGGCATTCCCACTTTCTCCAACAGTCGTGTTTGTTATACGCATGTAATTATATGAGATTATTGATATAATAATGTATAACCCATTCTCTATATTGGCACGTACGCCCGCACACACTTACACACGTACACACCTTCACATTTATTGTTGTCACTGACACACATACATCTTATCTTGCTTACAGGCTCAGCATATGATTTAGAACGAATACTCTCTCCCACACCGAAACTCGCTGTTGCGAGGAAGAGAACGCGGAAGCCAGAATCTGTGGCGTGGCCTACTTCCTCTCCCTTCAAGCAAGCGCTGGACCAGAAGGAATTTGTTCAGAACAAGGGCAAGAGTTTGGGGAAGAGGACGAAAAAAGGGAAATCCAGAAACGCACAGCCGAAAAAAGGCACAGACAGCAGGTGTCCTCGGAAAGTAGCGACGACGAGGAGGAATGGCCTTGCTTAGTTTGTGGGGACAACTTCATAAATAGCCAGTCGAAGGAAGTCTGGAAGTGGGAGTTTGGCCTAGAAACAATAGATGGAAGAACTAGGTGGGAATTTGAGGTAGGATGTACTAAATACAGTAATCTTATAACACGATTGTTATTGTGTGTTCATTGTTCATGTCTCTTGACTGTATAATTTAAGGTTGTTTTTATTATGTGTCTTTTGGTTTTCTTCGTCGTATGACTTTTTGTGCGCGCTGTAGTTGAGACAGACAAATATCACGAATCCACTTCGACAGATATCACCAAATTTAGGAATAGTATTAAATAAACTACAGCTGGTTATATTTATATTATTTATATGGGCGCATTTGACCCCCATGTAATATTAATGGATATACTTAACAAGACATAGACCTATGATGTTTTGCAGCCTGAAATTTAGCATTGCAGTTCGTATTGGACTGGACTGGAATACGCGATGTATGTTCGCACATACCTGTGCGGTTATGCCCCAGTACCTTGGGACATGTCCGCACACCAGTGGTCAATACACACCTGTGCGGTTATGCCCCAGTACCTTGGGACATGTCCGCACACCAGTGGTCAATACATATTGATACCACATACGTTTTTCTTAGTGGAGTTGAAGTCTGGTAATTAAATAGTAAACTACTAAATATACATATTAACAAGGCGACATTTTACCCTTCTGGCATAAACAGTTCACTAGCTATGGCACATTATAACTTAGGCGTGCGGTAATACATTGCACCGTGTGCACACTATATATAATACATTATGTTACTATTATGTGCACACTATATGTACAATCATGAATGTATATACATTATGTGTACACCGTGTGTACAGTATGCATATTGTACGTTCTATGCACGTGCGTGCGTGCGTGCGTGCGTGCGTGCGTGCGTGCGTGCGTGCGTGCGTGCGTGCGTGCGTGCGTGCGTGCGTGCGTGCGTGCGTGCGTGCGTGCGTGCGTGCGTGCGTGCGTGCGTGCGTGCGTGCGTGCGTGCGTGCGTGCGTGCGTGCGTGCGTGCGTGCGTGCGTGCGTGCGTGCGTGCGTGCGTGCGTGCGTGCGTGCGTGCGTGCGTGCGTGCGTGCGTGCGTGCGTGCGTGCGTGCGTGCGTGCGTGCGTGCGTGCGTGCGTGCGTGCGTGCGTGCGTGCGTTAATGAGATGTATGATTTCATGTGGGAGATCCAGTCACTGCTTATTTGACAACAAATTCATACAACTGTTTCTGTGTATTAAGTAGCACAACTTTGGTATGAAGTACACTACCAGTGTAGAGTTGTGTTAACACGTCTAGTGCTTCGTTGCGATGAACTCACGTTCTGCAAAGGTCCATGAACGCGGTGAAACTTGCCTCGGGCACCAACTCAATGATTATCATTTGGAGTTCCCCTGGCCACTTTGGGGAGAAAGTAAACCAGTTCACCACTGTAATGACTGATAGAGACATAACTCTGTCACTTTGCATTTCTTCGCGATGCACACGTACAGTACATTATAGTTTACATCGCTTTTTTGCTTATAATATTGGTCTGTATCAAAGCAGGCACGGCATTCGTCTTCCCGGACACATGCCTCGTCACCTCTGATGGAATAAAACACTACGTAAGGTTTCACATAGTAAGGTGTGTGTCTTTCGCACAGGTTTGCCAGCCTGGCAACAGCTATTGCCAGCCTGGCGACAGCTGTTGACCAGTGGAAATTCACCAAAAACGCACTGGCAATAAGCATCTATTTAAAAGGTAAGTTCTAGTATAGCGCGGTATCCAGTCCTGGGGATTGTTCAAAGCGTTTTACACTTCACCCCCTGGCAGACCTGTTCCTTTTCACTTCACTCCCTGGCAGACCTGTTCATTCCAACGCCATTTCGACTTCTCTGGGAAGCATTCGGCCACGCTGCAATTACTGCGCGAAGACTATTTATTCAGATATCTACCACTGTCTTTAGCAAGATACTCATTTATACAGCTAAGTGAACTGTGGCATGAAAGAAATGGCCAAAGCTTCGATACGGAAGCAAGATGATTCGAACCCGGGTTGTCTCGAGTGAGAGCCTGACGTTCTAACGGCTACACTACCGCACCTAACATTGAGAGCCTGACGTTCTAACGGCTACACTACCGCACCTCACATTGAGAGCCTGACGTTCTAACGGCTACACTACCGCACCTCACATTGAGAGCCCGACGTTCTAACGGCTACACTACCGCACCTAACATTGAGAGCCTGACGTTCTAACGGCTACACTACCGCACCTCACATTGAGAGCCCGACGTTCTAACGGCTACACTACCGCACCTAACATTGAGAGCCTGACGTTCTAACGGCTACACTACCGCACCTCACATTGAGAGCCCGACGTTCTAACGGCTACACTACCGCACCTAACATTGAGAGCCTGACGTTCTAACGGCTACACTACCGCACCTAACATTGAGAGCCTGACGTTCTAACGGCTACACTACCGCACCTCACATTGAGAGCCCGACGTTCTAACGGCTACACTACCGCACCTAACATTGAGAGCCTGACGTTCTAACGGCTACACTACCGCACCTCACATTGAGAGCCCGACGTTCTAACGGCTACACTACCGCACCTAACATTGAGAGCCTGACGTTCTAACGGCTACACTACCGCACCTAACATTGAGAGCCCGACGTTCTAACGGCTACACTACCGCACCTCACATTGAGAGCCCGACGTTCTAACGGCTACACTACCGCACGTCACATTGAGAGCCCGACGTTCTAACGGCTACACTACCGCACCTCACATTGAGAGCCCGACGTTCTAACGGCTACACTACCGCACCTCACATTGAGAGCCCGACGTTCTAACGGCTACACTACCGCACCTAACATTGAGAGCCTGACGTTCTAACGGTTACACTACCGCACCTCACATTGAGAGCCCGACGTTCTAACGGCTACACTACCGCACCTAACATTGAGAGCCTGACGTTCTAACGGCTACACTACCGCACCTCACATTGAGAGCCTGACGTTCTAACGGCTACACTATCGCACCTCACATTGAGAGCCCGACGTTCTAACGGCTACACTACCGCACCTAACATTGAGAACCTGACGTTCTAACGGCTACACTACCGCACCTCACATTGAGAGCCCGACGTTCTAACGGCTACACTACCGCACCTAACATTGAGAGCCTGACGTTCTAACGGCTACACTACCGCACCTAACATTGAGAGCCTGATGTTCTAACGGCTACACTACCGCACCTCACATTGAGAGCCCGACGTTCTAACGGCTACACTACCGCACCTCACATTGAGAGCCTGACGTTCTAACGGCTACACTACCGCACCTCATATTGAGAGCCTGACGTTCTAACGGCTACACTACCGCACATCACATTGAGAGCCCGACGTTCTAACGGCTACACTACCGCACCTCACATTGAGAGCCCGACGTTCTAACGGCTACACTACCGCACCTCACATTGAGAGCCCGACGTTCTAATGGCTACACTACCGCACCTCACATTGAGAGCCCGACGTTCTAACGGCTACACTACCGCACCTCACATTGAGAGCCCGACGTTCTAACGGCTACACTACCACACCTTACATTGAGAGCCTGACGTTCTAACGGCTACATTACCGCACCACACATTGAGAGCCCGACGTTCTAACGGCTACACTACCGCACCTCACATTGAGAGTCTGATGTTCTAACGGCTACACTACCGCACCTCACATTGAGAGCCCGACGTTCTAACGCTACACTACCGCACCTCACATTGAGAGCCTGGCGTTCTAACGGCTACACTACCGCACCTCACATTGAGAGCCTGACGTTCTAACGGCTACATTACCGCACCTCACATTGAGAGCCCGACGTTCTAACGGCTACACTACCGCACCTCACATTGAGAGCCCGACGTTCTAACGGCTACACTACCGCACCTCACATTGAGAGCTCGACGTTCTAACGGCTACACTACCGCACCTCACATTGAGAGCTCGACGTTCTAACGGCTACACTACCGCACCTCACATTGAGAGCCCGACGTTCTAACGGCTACACTACCGCACCTCACATTGAGAGCCCGACGTTCTAACGGCTACACTACCGCACCTAACATTGAGAGCCTGACGTTCTAACGGCTACACTACCGCACCTAACATTGAGAGCCCGACGTTCTAACGGCTACTCTACCGCACCTCACATTGAGAGCCCGACGTTCTAACGGCTACACTACCGCACCTAACATTGAGAGCCTGACGTTCTAACGGCTACACTACCGCACCTCACATTGAGAGCCTGACGTTCTAACGGCTACACTACCGCACCTCACATTGAGAGCCCGACGTTCTAACGGCTACACTACCGCACCTAACATTGAGAGCCTGACGTTCTAACGGCTACACTACCGCACCTCACATTGAGAGCCTGACGTTCTAACGGCTACACTACCGCACCTAACATTTACACTTAGTAATGAGTACTATAAGGATTATTTAGCAAATCAGAATGACTTGGGACATCTGATAGTATATTGGTGTCAAAGTTGCGGGTTTGTATGTTAGAAGTGTCTTCACGTGATGAACAAGAGCAGCTGGCGCCACCCTGCGATGTCTCGACAACTAATTCTGACGTGATGAAAACAAATCCGGCCAAAATAAAGGGGGTGCCAGAACACCTGGTGGACACCACCGCCCACCTGATGGACACCGCCGCCCACCTGGTGGACACCCCCGCCCACCTGGTGGACACCGCCGCCCATGTGACGTGATATTTTACGGGTTACCATTTTGATTTGCTTAGAATGGCCTCGTGTGCAACAGATATATTGATTTTACCGTGGGAGAACGCACCACCAGCGTCGCTATGAAGAACGAAGAATGTATGTATAAGAAGAGTTCAACATCTCTGACAAAATCGAAATTTTTATTTTTGATAAGTAGAAATGAGAATAATATTTACAAGTTATGAGTCTTTGGCAACGAACTGTTGAGAAGACGTCGCTCATGAGTACTAATTTACAGTTTTAAAACATACACGAAATGCAGAACAGTTTTGACTGCTTCAACAACATAAATGTCGAAAATCATCGCATTTCTAAATCTTCTTCAAATCCTCGTCGGAACTCAACCCGGCCGGAAACACGAGTTGGCAGCCGGCGAACCACTGACGCCGCCGTACGTCCGCGATGGATGCAACTCCGAAACAAAGCGACTAACTCGCGCCGGAAGTGAGCTCCCGTCAGACTGTACAGGAATACATTGATGGCGTGATTGACATATCGCAGGAGAGACAGGGAGCTGGTCGCAACGTGCACAGTCAGTGGTGTCATTGGCCAGTGACGCTTGAAGAGGGCGAACACGTAATATGGAACGACGCAGACAAGGAAGGCGAACGACACGCACAGACACATGCGTGTCGTGCGCCTCACTGAGTCTCGTACGGCCGTCGGCATCAGATTGTGCCGTAGCTGTCTTACAATGACCAGGTTGCAGACGACCACGATACACACGGGCACTGCGCTGTTGACGACGAAGTTAATCCATGGTCGGTAGTGGATTATATAATCCATGTAGCGCAACGTGACGTAGCAAGTGACGTCGTCCCAAGAGGTCGTGATAAAGTTAGACATGATGACAAGGTCGATGTTTTTGACAAAGGCAAGCATTAACAGTGCCACGCAGCACAAGAGGGCGCTGCGTGGGGTGTGCATGCGTCGCTTGAGCAGCAGGGAGCGGGTGGCGACGGAACGTTCGGCAGTGAACGCGGCAATGATCCAGATAGACGCGGATTCTAGTGTATTATGTGCTGACCTGGTAGTGCGACAGGCCCAAACATTCGTATCTTCGAGCCAGAAACCCCAAGCGATGCACGGGTAGACAGCCACCGACGCGACCATCAGCACAAGACTGTCCCCGACGGCCAGGACGGTCAAGAACACATTGGCCGAGGTCCGCACGAGTCCGTCCTGCCTCAACACGAGTAACACGAGCGAGTTCCCGACGAGTCCCGTCACGCAGAGCAGAGGCCAGACCCATCTCCATAGACTGGTGGTCGGATCGGCAAGAACGTCACCCGTGTTGCTTGCGTTAGATGTAACCGATGAGGCCGTCGACAACAGAGCCGAGTCATTCGCCATTGTCCAACTCCAGACTAATGAAACCTCGGCACAAATTAGCCACACTGCTACGAAGAAAATCGGAAATGTGTTCAATAGCGAATGTCAGCTTTATAGTAAAAGTAAGTTGACTTTGACCCTTGACTAAGTTGACTTTGATGACTTGACGTGTTTATTCACCATACGGTTCCGTTCATGCTTCGAAAACGATATCTGAACTGTCAACGTAAACTTTAATTATTCGACGACGTATTTATTCAATGACATTCGATGTTGTCTTATTAGGCGGAGGTTTAATCCGCTTTCCATTATTTAACTATTGAGTCGAACTACAAACAAGGAAATAGGTCATTGAGAAGATTACTTCCTGTGAATATAAGCACCGTTGTCGTCTTGTCATCACGTCCCTGTCTTTCTTATCCGACCCCTCTTTATTCTGTCTTACGCGTCGACGTATTTATTCTAACTTCAGGTAATAGCAAGTATCCACGTCTGTGTACATCAGACCTGTCTGTGTACATCAGACATGTCTGTGTACATCAACCCAAATACAAACCTTTGCACACGATTAACCTAAGTCTACGACGTGTCGTTGTGTCGCCAGGTATCCACACCTGCTCACGGAAAAGCAGGAAAGTGCTCATAGAAAGCAGGAAGCGCCTTCTACTCCACTCAAGTGTCGTTGTTTTACAATTCCCGATTACGAATCGTTCTCGCGCGTGGTGAGCGCACGCGCAACAAAATGAAACCACTTGAAAAATGTGTCTACCTGTAATGTTTATCTGACATCATCCCAGAAATCCTCGGCTGATTGTGTGCGTTCGAACCCCCTCAAAACCCCGGGGACGGGTTTGATAGATTAATGGGACTTCTCAGTTTCTACCCTTTATCGTAAAAACGCGTTTTGACGCGTAAAAATAGATACCCTTAATTAACCTATAAGTATGGTGTGTGATTTGATGCTTTAAATGAGTTGTGTGCGTTAGCGTTCGTTGGACACAGAAAACATTAATTAAGTAAGTACGAATTTTCCATTTCAGAACAATGATTATTATTTATTATATACCTATAAACTAATGTTGTGTACGTATTACTGAAATCTTAGACTGTAGTGTAACTGAAAATGACTGTCAGTAAAATTGACATGGACTAATCTTGATTTAGTTATTTCGAATTAGCCCC
Source organism: Lamellibrachia columna (assembly GCA_963662155.1). Taxonomy (NCBI): domain Eukaryota; kingdom Metazoa; phylum Annelida; class Polychaeta; order Sabellida; family Siboglinidae; genus Lamellibrachia; species Lamellibrachia columna. Next base: position 61,052,833 of record OY759266.1, read on the forward strand.
TTTGACAACTTCATTTAAATCGTGGAACTATCAACATTTTGATTTTAGGGATAATTATTTACAGTATATGTAGGCGTGGTCAATTGCTGTGGGAATCAGGTGGTTTACAGCTGTGGGAATCAGGTGGTCTACAGCTGTGGGAATCAGGTGGTCAATTGCTGTGGGAATCAGGTGGGCGACAGCTGTGGGAATCAGGTGGTCGATAGCTGTGGGAATCAGGTGGTCTACAGCTGTGGGAATCAGGTGGTCGACAGCTGTGGGAATCAGGTGGTCGATAGCTGTGGGGATCAGGTGGTCGACAGTTGTGGGAATCAGGTGGTCGACAGCTGTGGGAATCAGGTGGTCGACAGCTGTGGGAATCAGGTGGTCGATTGCTGTGGGAATCAGGTGGTGGTCAATAGCTGTGGGAATCAGGTGGTCTACAGCTGTGGGAATCAGGTGGTCGATAGCTGTGGGAATCAGGTGGTCGACAGCTGTGGGAATCAGGTGGTCGACAGCTGTGGGAATCAGGTGGTGGTCAATAGCTGTGGGAATCAGGTGGTCTACAGCTGTGGGAATCAGGTGGTCGATAGCTGTGGGAATCAGGTGGTCTACAGCTGTGGGAATCAGGTGGTCGATAGCTGTGGGAATCAGATGGTCGATAGCTGTGGGAATCAGGTGGTCTACAGCTGTGGGAATCAGGTGGTTGACAGCTGTGGGAATCAGGTGGTCGATAGCTGTGGGAATCAGGTGGTCGACAGCTGTGGGAATCAGGTGGTCGATAGCTGTGGGAATCAGGTGGTCGACAGCTGTGGGAATCAGGTGGTCGATAGCTGTGGGAATCAGGTGGTCTACAGCTGTGGGAATCAGGTGGTCGATAGCTGTGGGAATCAGGTGGTCTACAGCTGTGGGAATAAGGTGGTCGATAGCTGTGGGAATCAAGTGGTCGATAGCTGTGGGAATCAGGCGGTCTACAGCTGTGGGAATCAGGTGGTCGACAGCTGTGGGAATCAGGTGGTCGATAGCTGTGGGGATCAGGTGGTCGACAGCTGTGGGAATCAGGTGGTCGACAGCTGTGGGAATCAGGTGGTCTACAGCTGTGGGAATCAGGTGGTCGACAGCTGTGGGAATCAGGTGGTCTACAGCTGTGGGAATCAGGTGGTCGATAGCTGTGGGAATCAGGTGGTCAATTGCTGTGGGAATCAGGTGGTCAATTGCTGTGGGAATCAGGTGGTGGTCAATAGCTGTGGGAATCAGGTGGTCTACAGCTGTGGGAATCAGGTGGTCGATAGCTGTGGGAATCAGGTGGTCGACAGCTGTGGGAATCAGGTGGTCGACAGCTGTGGGAATCAGGTGGTGGTCTACAGCTGTGGGAATCAGGTGGTCTACAGCTGTGGGAATCAGGTGGTCGATAGCTGTGGGAATCAGGTGGTCTACAGCTGTGGGAATCAGGTGGTCGACAGCTGTGGGAATCAGGTGGTCGATAGCTGTGGGAATCAGGTGGTCTACAGCTGTGGGAATCAGGTGGTCGATAGCTGTGGGAATCAGGTGGTCGACAGCTGTGGGAATCAGGTGGTCGATAGCTGTGGGAATCAGGTGGTCTACAGCTGTGGGAATCAGGTGGTCGATTGCTGTGGGAATCAGGTGGTGGTCAATAGCTGTGGGAATCAGGTGGTCTACAGCTGTGGGAATCAGGTGGTCGATAGCTGTGGGAATCAGGTGGTCGACAGCTGTGGGAATCAGGTGGTCGACAGCTGTGGGAATCTGGTGGTGGTCAATAGCTGTGGGAATCAGGTGGTCTACAGCTGTGGGAATCAGGTGGTCGACAGCTGTGGGAATCAGGTGGTCGATAGCTGTGGGAATCAGGTGGTCAATTGCTGTGGGAATCAGGTGGTCAATTGCTGTGGGAATCAGGTGGTGGTCAATAGCTGTGGGAATCAGGTGGTCTACAGCTGTGGGAATCAGGTGGTCGATAGCTGTGGGAATCAGGTGGTCGACAGCTGTGGGAATCAGGTGGTCGACAGCTGTGGGAATCAGGTGGTGGTCAATAGCTGTGGGAATCAGGTGGTCTACTGCTGTGGGAATCAGGTGGTCGATAGCTGTGGGAATCAGGTGGTCTACAGCTGTGGGAATTAGGTGGTCGATAGCTGTGGGAATCAGGTGGTCGATAGCTGTGGGAATCAGGTGGTCTACAGCTGTGGGAATCAGGTGGTCGACAGCTGTGGGAATCAGGTGGTCGATAGCTGTTGGAATCAGGTGGTCTACAGCTGTGGGAATCAGGTGGTCGATATCTGTGGGAATCAGGTGGTCGACAGCTGTGGGAATCAGGTGGTCGATAGCTGTGGGAATCAGGTGGTCAACAGCTGTGGGAATCAGGTGGTCTACAGCTGTGGGAATCAGGTGGTCGATAGCTGTGGGAATCAGGTGGTCTACAGCTGTGGGAATAAGGTGGTCGATAGCTGTGGGAATCAAGTGGTCGATAGCTGTGGGAATCAGGCGGTCTACAGCTGTGGGAATCAGGTGTTCGACAGCTGTGGGAATCAGGTGGTCTACAGATGTGGGAATCAGGTGGTCGACAGCTGTGGGAATCAGGTGGTCTACAGCTGTGGGAATCAGCTGGTCGACAGCTGTGGGAATCAGGTGGTCGATAGCTGTGGGGATCAGGTGGTCGACAGCTGTGGGAATCAGGTGTTCGACAGCTGTGGGAATCAGGTGGTCTACAGATGTGGGAATCAGGTGGTCGACAGCTGTGGGAATCAGGTGGTCTACAGCTGTGGGAATCAGCTGGTCGACAGCTGTGGGAATCAGGTGGTCGATAGCTGTGGGGATCAGGTGGTCGATAGCTGTGGGGATCAGGTGGTCGACAGCTGTGGGAATCAGGTGGTCTACAGCTGTGGGAATCAGGTGGTCTACAGCTGTGGGAATCAGGTGGTCGACAGCTGTGGGAATCAGGTGGTCGATAGCTGTGGGAATCAGATGGTAGATAGCTGTGGGAATCAGGTGGTCGATAGCTGTGGGAATCAGGTGGTCGACAGCTGTGGGAATCAGGTTGTCGATAGCTGTGGGAATCAGGTGGTCTACAGCTGTGGGAATCAGGTGGTCGATAGCTGTGGGAATTAGGTGGTCGATAGCTGTGGGAATCAGGTGGTCGACAGTTGTGGGAATCAGGTGGTCGACAGCTGTGGGAATCAGGTGGTCGACAGCTGTGGTAATCAGGTGGTCGATAGCTGTGGGAATCAGGTGGTTTACAACTGTGGGAATCAGGTGGTCGATAGGTGTCTCTACACGTGTCACCGTTGTTAGGTGTCTCTACACGTGTCACCGTTGTTAGGTGTCTCTACACGTGTCACCGTTGTTAGGTGCCTCTACACGTGTCACCGTTGTTAGGTGTCTCTACACGTGTCACCGTTGTTAGGTGCCTCTACACGTTTCACCGTTGTTAGGTGCCTCTTCACGTGTCACCGTTGTTAGGTGCCTCTACACGAATCACCGTTGTTAGGTGCCTCTACACGTGTCACCGTTGTTAGGTGTCTCTACACGTGTCACCGTTGTTAGGTGCCTCTACACGTGTCACCGTTGTTAGGTGTCTCTACACGTGTCACCGTTGTCAGGAGTCTCTACACGTGTCACCGTTGTTAGGTGTCTCTACACGTGTCACCGTTGTTAGGTGCCTCTACACGTGTCACCGTTGTTAGGTACCTCTACACGTGTCACCGTTGTTAGGTGCCTCTACACGTGTCACCGTTGTTAGGGCCCATGGTAGAAGCGTGCTCGTCGCGGGTCCTGCCAGTTATCGTCTGATATCTGCAATTCTACTACTACCTTCTCACAAAACATCCACGACATCCAGAAATTGCGCCACTATCCAGAGTCACATTCAAGGGTCCTTTTCAAGGCCGGCTCTGGCCACCAGTCAGAGTTATACAAAAGGGTCTTTTCCAGGACCAGCTCTGACTATTATGTCCTTCAACATTGAAGGACTCTCAGCAGCCAAGCAACAACTTGTCGCTGACCTGAGCAAAAAACACGAGTGTGCTGTTCTATGCATACAGGAGACACATCGTGGGCCAGATGACATCCGGCCTAACATTCCAGGAATGGAGATAGCCATCGAGAGGCCCAACGCACAATATGGCAGTGCCATATTTGGCAAGTCAGGCACCATCGTCAATGCCACATCACTAACGGACGTCAACAACATCGAAATTTTGAGAGTAGATCTCAGCGTTATCTCCGTGACGTCAGTCTACAAACCACCCGGCGAACTGTTCTCATTTGATCAACCACCGACTGTGGTAGGAAACCAACCACAGGTGATCATCGGAGATTTTAACAGCCACAGTTCGCTGTGGGGCTATGCCACAACGAACACTGACGGCAAACTGGTAGAAGACTGGGCTGAGACCTACGCTGTAAGCCTGATCCACAACCCAAAACTTCCCAGTTCCTTCAACAGCGGCCGATGGCGGCGAGGGTACAACCCAGACCTCATCTTTGCCAGCAACCGAATCGCCGGTTGCTGTAACAAGTTTGTGATGACTCCAGTACCTCGCTCCCAACACGGACCCATTGGAGTGCAAGTGAATGCAGCTGTCACTGTACAAACTGTACCATTTCGGCGACGTTTCAACCTCAAAAAGGCACAGTTTGCGCAGCAGCTGGATGTAGCAGTGGAAAACATCCACGCCACAGCCGAAAGCTACGACCAGTTTGTAAAAGTCTTACGAAAGGTTGCTAGAAAGAACGTCCCCCGTGAACTACGTCCCAGGTCTGACAACTGAGACCACCGAACTGTACAAACAATACACAGAGAAATATGAATTAGATCCCTTCGCAGAGAACACCATCAAACTTGGGGAGGAGCTGATAAACTCCATCTCAGAGGAGCGCCGTAAATCATGGCAGACTCTGATCGAATCAACGGACATGACACATAATAGCAAAAAGGCTTGGTCAACAATACGCAAACTCTGCAACGACCCACGCAAGTCAAAACAGCGCTACAACGCCACTGCGAACCAAGTCGCACACCAACTCCTAACCAACGGAAGAGTACCGAATAGACAGCCGAAGGTACGTATCAACCGACAGCGGTACCCAGACGATCCGGGTTTCACGAGAGCTTTCACGGCAGATGAGCTCGACGTCGGTATTACTGCATTGAAGAAAGGCAAAGCACCCGGCCTGGATGACATCCAAACAGAGCTGATCAAACAGCTAGGACCAAAGGCACGGGACTGGCTACTACGTTTTTTCAACAGCTGCACCGCGAGTAAGAAAATCCCAAAGCTCTGGCGACAGGCTAAGGTAGTGGCAATACTAAAGCCCGGGAAGGACCCATCTGAGGCGAAGAGTTTCCCTGCTCTGCCACACATACAAGCTGTTTCAGCGGCTCATACTGAATAGACTAGCGGCACATGTTGATGAGAAACTCATCCCGGAACAAGCCGGTTTCCGCCCTGGAAAATCGTGTACGAGCCAGCTACTCAACTTGACAGAGCATTAGAAGATGGTTACGAGAAATGCCTGATCACCGGTGCTGTCTTTGTAGACCTGTCTGCTGCGTACGACACGGTCAAACACCGACGCCTCCTCAGCAAAGTGCTGGAGATGACTGGCGATCTCCATCTGACCGACCTGATACGCACAATGCTCGAAAGCCGACGTTTCTTCGTGGTGCTGAATGGTAAAAAGAGCCGTTGGCGACGACAGAAAAACGGACTACCACAGGGAAGTGTACTGGCACCGATGTTATTCAACATCTACACCAACGATCAGCCCGTGCACACTGATACACAGAGTTTCATATATGCGGACGACTTATGCATTGCATCGCAAAAAAAAGATTTCAATAACATCGAAGTAAATCTGACGTCTGCACTAAGCATCTTGTCCACATACTACGACCTCAACCAACTGCGCGCAAACCCATCTAAGACGCAGGTGTGTGCTTTCCACCTGAGGAACAGAGACGCTAAGCGAGAATTAAACGTTGTTTGGAATGGGACCCGTCTCAACAACACATCAACACCAGTGTACCTCGGCGTTCATCTCGATAGAACTCTCTCCTTTAAGACACACATACAAAAACCAAGATGAAAGTAAACGCAAGAAACAACATCATCCGCAAACTTGCCAACTCGAAGTGGAGGTGCAGAGCATCAACTTTAAGATCTAGTTGTTTCGCTCTCTGCTACTCAGCTGCCGAGTATGCCTGTCCGGTATGGGAAAGGTCCACACACGCAAGCAAGTTGAACCCTGCTCTACATTACTGCTGCCGAATCATCTCAGGCTGCCTCAAACCGGCGAACGTCGACAGCGTACACTTGCTGGCCGGCATAGCTCCCCCTCAAATCAGGAGAACTGTTGCCAGCCGCATGGAACGATCACGACTAACGACAGATATCAGACACCAACTGTTCAACCATATGCCAGCTGCTAGCCGACTGAAGTCGCGGAAGAGCTTCATGCACACAGTGACACCGCTCGACTCGTCTCCTAGTATCTCTAGAATACAGATGTGGAACAGCAAAATAGCTCATATACCAGCCTCCAATAAAATGGGATTAGAGGCGGCTGAATCCCTGCCAGCGGGGTCTGACCAAGCATGGCTCTGTTGGCGTTCTCTGAATCGCCTACGCACTGGCGTTGGCCGTGTTAAAAGTACGATGAGGAGGTGGGGATACATTGATGACACCCAGTCTTTGAACTGCAACTGTGGGGAACTGCAGACGATGGCCCACCTCCTCTGCTGTCGACTACTGGATGAGGCCTGCACCGCAGAAGACCTCGTCACTGTCACTGAGCGAGCAAAGGCGTGCGCCCGCAAGTGGCAATACATTGTGTGAAGGACACGAAAGAAGAAGAATACCGTTGTTAGGTGCCTCTACACGTGTCACCGTTGTTAGGTGTCTCTACACGTGTCACCGTTGTTAGGTGCCTCTACACGTGTCACCGTTGTTAGGTGTCTCTACACGTGTCACCGTTGTTAGGTGTCTCTACACGTGTCACCGTTGTTAGGCACCTCTACACGTGTCACCGTTGTTAGGTGTCTCTACACGTGTCACCGTTGTTAGGTGCCTCTACACGTGTCACCTTTGTTAGGTGTCTCTACACGTGTCACCGTTGTTAGGTGCCTCTACACGTGTCAACGTTGTTAGGTGTCTCTACACGTGTCACCGTTGTTAGGTGTCTCTACACGTGTCACCTTTGTTAGGTGCCTCTACACATGTCACCGTTGTTAGGTGTCTCTACACGTGTCACCGTTGTTAGGTGCCTCTACACGTGTCACCGTTGTTAGGTGCCTCTACACGTGTCACCGTTGTTAGGTGTCTCTACACGTGTCACCGTTGTTAGGTGCCTCTACACGTGTCACCAGGGCTGGGTCCAATTACACAAAATTATATCAATTACAATTACAATTACATCATTTTTTTTTATTTCAATTACAATTACAATTACAGTCATAATTTTCCAAATCAATTACAATTACAATTACACTGTTTCAATTTCAATTACAATTACAATTACATTATGCGGAATCAAATATATTCAGCATTTGTTAATTATGTATTTTTGCGCGTTTTGCTGAATTTCAATATTTTGTACACAATTGATAAACAAATATAACGGTAATGTTTGTACATTTTGTTGAATTGTGACTTTGAATTATACTAAATAAAAAGATAGCCATTTAAAACATATTTTTATTATATAAAAATACAATGCAATATCCAGACATAATCCTACAGGACATATTCCAATGCAGACATTTATCCGTGCGCATTTCTTAAATTTTTCTTTGGAAAATACTAATAATAGGGTTTGATGTGTTTACTTTGAGGTTGTAGCTCCTGCTCTAAGCTGACATTCTTAATTGGTCTGCCCTTTGCTTTGTGTGAGTTGGGAATGGGAAGAGAGGCCATAATTATAAACGGTCCTTGCCACCTGACCTGTCTCCAACCCACCACAACACAAGGGGTGTAATTGGCTTGCTAACTCTGCAATGTTTCACTGAATGTATGTGCATTGTTAATTGCTTCCTGGCTGTTACCAACTTACTGAAAAGGCTAATTGCTAAGGCTACCCACCACTAGCACCACTGACCAGTGCCCACCAGACAGTGAATACTGAGACTTAAATATAAATATATAAGCAGGTGTTATTATTAGTCTTGATTTTCAACTCATGTGAGACTTAAATTATATTTTTACTGACAATTCGTTCAGGTAGTTTGTGATATGAAACGTTCTGTAATTGATTGTAATTGAAATAAAATTTCAATTATACAAAATATAACAATTACAATTACAGCAACATTTTAAAACCATATTCAATTACAATTACAATTACACAATTTTGCTGTAATCAATTACAATTACAATTACAATTACATAATTGGACCCAGCCCTGCGTGTCACCGTTGTTAGGTGTCTCTACACGTGTCACCGTTGTTAGGTGTCTCTACACGTGCGCTCATAAATAGTATCGCTGCATCGATCCTCTTTCTGACCGGACGATAGTCCACATGGCTGGATAAACACTTGTCCAGTACTCGAACGACGCCCTAAGCCCATTCGTAAATAACGCGGCGTCATTGTCCACGTCCTGGGGCATGTAAACACACGCCAGAGGGCGCACACTAACATAGCATTTCCCCACGGCGTTCACTGAACCGTGACAGCAAGCAGAGTTCGAGGGTACTTGTCGGTTGTTGGACTTGACCTATATCTGATTATTGTACTTGATGTGTAAGTGATGTGTTGACGTCAAGGTACAGTTTGATCGTAAGTACCAGAAGGTTGTCTTGTTTCACTTGGTTCATACTCGTGGGTACTTACACGCGTAATTGCATTTTAAACTTCCTATTTGGATGTAGTAATATCTTCTGTATTTTTTGCATATTTCATATGTGTATATTTGCATTATTTGCCGCATATACTGGAATTCAGGTTGGCCAGATTCTGCCGTGGTAATGTGGTATTATAACCCTAGTGACAGAACATGTTAATAAAGGAATCGTTGACAATATTCCACTATCGGTTGCTTTTTCCCTGAACTTTCAGATTGGATGTCCCGAGTCTCCACCCAGGAGGCTAACTACCCTGGATCTCCACCCAGGAGGCTAGCTGTCCTGAGCCTCCAACCAGGAGGTTAACTACCCTTGATCTCCACCCAGGAGGCTAGCTGTCCTGAGCCTCCACCCAGGAGGTTAGCTACCTTTGATCTCCACCCAGCAGGTTAGTTGCCCTGGAACTCCACCCAGGAGGTTAGTCTAGCTAATGGAATGAATGAGGTTTGTGTCTGTCAGTGAGAACGTCGCCCGTTTAAATAAGGATAATCAAATACTCACAGTAAACGAGGAACTACCAGATCAATATGCCATCAGGTGATGACAGATCAACATGCCGTCAGGTGATGACAAAATAAGAGCAATACAGAAAGTTAAGGCGAGTAAGGCCACTGGGCCTGATAACATTACTGCTTGGGTATTAAGGAATCATGCAGATATCCTCCCTCCTCCAGTAACTGCTATTTTTAACAGTTCACTGCGCGAAGGCGCACTTCCTAAGGAATGGAAGATGGCGAACGTAATACCGTTGCCGAAAATAAGCCCACCCATGTTGATTAAGAAAGACATTAGACCGAACCAATATTGCTAACGCCAATAGCTGCAAAGGTGTTTGAGTCAATAATATTGAAATGGGTGGATGATATAATTGACGGAGAATTAGACTCTAAATAAACAATTTGGTTCAATTGGCGGAACTTCGACAACTGACGTTCTCGTAAAAATGATGCACAGATGGTATGAAGCTGGTAAATTGGATACTTATGTCCGAGTTGTAATACTGAATTTTAACAAGACATTTGATCTCATTAATCATTACTTTTTACTAGAAAAGTTACAACTGCATGATATGCCCTCACATAATATAAGATGGATGACAACATTTTTATTAGACAGAACTTAACATGTAAAACTAGGAAATGAATACTCGCATTCTGGCCGCCCAAATGGGGGAATACCGCAGGGAAACCTGTCTGGGGGAGTACCGCAGGGAATCCTGTCTGGGGGAGTAACGCAGTGAACCCTGTCTGGGGGAGTACCGCAGGGAACCCTGTCTGGGGGAGTACCGCAGGGAACCCTGTCTGGGGGAGTACCGCAGGAACCCTGTGTGGGGGAGTACCGCAGGGAACCCTGTCTGGGGGAGTACCGCAGGGAACCCTGTCTGGGGGAGTACCGCATGAACCCCGTCTGGGGGAGTACCGCAGGGAACCCCGTCTGGGGGAGTACCGCAGGGAACCCCGTCTGGGGGAGTACCGCAGGAACCCTGTCTGGGGGAGTACCGCAGGGAACCCTGTCTGGGGGAGTACCGCAGGGAACCCTGTCTGGGGGAGTACCGCAGGGAACCCTGTCTGGGGGAGTACCGCAGGGAACACCGTCTGGGGGAGTACCGCAGGAACCCCGTCTGGGGGAGTACCGCAGGAACCCCGTCTGGGGGAGTACCGCAGGGAACCCCGTCTGGGGGAGTACCGCAGGGAACCCTGTCTGGGGGAGTACCGCAGGGAACCCTGTCTGGGGGAGTACCGCAGGGAACCCTGTCTGGGGGAGTACCGCATGAACCCCGTCTGGGGGAATACCGCAGGGAACTCTGTCTGGGGGAGTACTGCAGGAACCCCGTCTGGGGGAGTACCGCAGGGAACCCTGTCTGTGGGAGTACCGCAGGGAACCCTGTCTGGGGGAGTACCGCAGGGAACCCTGTCTGGGGAGTACCGCAGGGAACCGTGTCTGTGGGAGTACCGCAGGGAACCCTGTCTGGGGGAGTACCGCATGAATCCCGTCTGGGGGAGTACCGCAGGGGACCCTGTCTGGGGGAGTACCGCAGGAACCCTATCTAGGGGAGTACCGCAGGGAACCCTGCCTGGCTGGGGGAGTACCGCCGGAACCCTATCTAGGGGAGTACCGCAGGGAACCCTGTCTGGGGGAGTATCCCAGGAACCCTGTCTGGGGGAGTACCGCAGGAACCCTGTCTGGGGGAATACCGCAGGGAACTCTGTCTGGGGGAGTACTGCACGAACCCCGTCTGGGGGAGTACCGCAGGAACCCTGTCTGGGGGAGTACCACAGGGAACCCTGTTTGGGGGAGTACCGCAGGAACCCTGTCTGGGGGAATACCGCTGGGAAACCTGTCTGGGGAGTACCGCAGGGAACCCTGTCTGGGGGAGTACCGCAGGGAACCCTGTCTGGGGGAGTACCGCAGGGGACCCTGTCTGGGGGAGTACCGCAGGAACCCTATCCAGGGGAGTACCGCAGGGAACCCTGTCTGGCTGGGGGAGTACCGCAGGAACCCTATCTATGGGAGTACCGCAGGGAACCCTGTCTGGAGGAGTATCGCAGGAACCCTGTCTGGGGGAGTACCGCAGGAACCCTGTCTGGGGGAATACCGCAGGGAACTCTGTCTAGGGGAGTACTGCAGGAACCTTGTCTGGGGGAGTACCGCAGGAACCCTGTCTGGGGAGTACCACAGGGAACCCTGTCTGGGGGAGTACCGCAGGAACCCTGTCTGGGGGAATACCGCTGGGAACCCTGTCTGGGGAGTACCGCAGGGAACCCTGTCTGGGGGATTACCGCAGGAACCCTGTCTGGGGGAGTACCACAGGGAACCCTGTCTGGGGGAGTACCGCAGGAACCCTGTCTGGGGGAATACCGCTTGGAACCCTGTCTGGGGAGTACCGCAGGGAACCCTGTCTGGGGGAGTACCGCAGGAACCCTGTCTGGGGGAGTACCGCAGGAACCCTGTCTGGGGGAATACCGCTGGAACCCTGTCTGGGGGAGTACCGCATGAACCCTGTCTGGGGGAGTACCGCAGGAACCCTGTCTGGGGGAGTACCGCAGGGAACCCTGTCTGGGGGAGTACCGCAGGGAACCCTGTCTGGGGGAGTACCGCAGGGAACACCGTCTGGGGGAGTACCGCAGGAACCCCGTCTGGGGGAGTACCGCAGGAACCCCGTCTGGGGGAGTACCGCATGAACCCCGTCTGGGGGAGTACCGCAGGGAACCCCGTCTGGGGGAGTACCGCAGGGAACCCCGTCTGGGGGAGTACCGCAGGAACCCTGTCTGGGGGAGTACCGCAGGGAACCCTGTCTGGGGGAGTACCGCAGGGAACCCTGTCTGGGGGAGTACCGCAGGGAACCCTGTCTGGGGGAGTACCGCAGGGAACACCGTCTGGGGGAGTACCGCAGGAACCCCGTCTGGGGGAGTACCGCAGGAACCCCGTCTGGGGGAGTACCGCAGGGAACCCCGTCTGGGGGAGTACCGCAGGGAACCCTGTCTGGGGGAGTACCGCAGGGAACCCTGTCTGGGGGAGTACCGCAGGGAACCCTGTCTGGGGGAGTACCGCATGAACCCCGTCTGGGGGAATACCGCAGGGAACTCTGTCTGGGGGAGTACTGCAGGAACCCCGTCTGGGGGAGTACCGCAGGGAACCCTGTCTGTGGGAGTACCGCAGGGAACCCTGTCTGGGGGAGTACCGCAGGGAACCCTGTCTGGGGAGTACCGCAGGGAACCGTGTCTGTGGGAGTACCGCAGGGAACCCTGTCTGGGGGAGTACCGCATGAATCCCGTCTGGGGGAGTACCGCAGGGGACCCTGTCTGGGGGAGTACCGCAGGAACCCTATCTAGGGGAGTACCGCAGGGAACCCTGCCTGGCTGGGGGAGTACCGCCGGAACCCTATCTAGGGGAGTACCGCAGGGAACCCTGTCTGGGGGAGTATCCCAGGAACCCTGTCTGGGGGAGTACCGCAGGAACCCTGTCTGGGGGAATACCGCAGGGAACTCTGTCTGGGGGAGTACTGCACGAACCCCGTCTGGGGGAGTACCGCAGGAACCCTGTCTGGGGGAGTACCACAGGGAACCCTGTTTGGGGGAGTACCGCAGGAACCCTGTCTGGGGGAATACCGCTGGGAAACCTGTCTGGGGAGTACCGCAGGGAACCCTGTCTGGGGGAGTACCGCAGGGAACCCTGTCTGGGGGAGTACCGCAGGGGACCCTGTCTGGGGGAGTACCGCAGGAACCCTATCCAGGGGAGTACCGCAGGGAACCCTGTCTGGCTGGGGGAGTACCGCAGGAACCCTATCTATGGGAGTACCGCAGGGAACCCTGTCTTGAGGAGTATCGCAGGAACCCTGTCTGGGGGAGTACCGCAGGAACCCTGTCTGGGGGAATACCGCAGGGAACTCTGTCTAGGGGAGTACTGCAGGAACCTTGTCTGGGGGAGTACCGCAGGAACCCTGTCTGGGGGAGTACCACAGGGAACCCTGTCTGGGGGAGTACCGCAGGAACCCTGTCTGGGGGAATACCGCTGGGAACCCTGTCTGGGGAGTACCGCAGGGAACCCTGTCTGGGGGATTACCGCAGGAACCCTGTCTGGGGGAGTACCACAGGGAACCCTGTCTGGGGGAGTACCGCAGGAACCCTGTCTGGGGGAATACCGCTTGGAACCCTGTCTGGGGAGTACCGCAGGGAACCCTGTCTGGGGGAGTACCGCAGGAACCCTGTCTGGGGGAGTACCGCAGGAACCCTGTCTGGGGGAATACCGCTGGAACCCTGTCTGGGGGAGTACCGCATGAACCCTGTCTGGGGGAGTACCGCAGGAACCATGTCTGGGGGAGTACCACAGGGAACCCTGTCTGGGGGAGTACCACAGGGAACCCTGTCTGGGGGAATACCGCTGGGAACCCTGTCTGGGGAGTACCGCAGGGAACCCTGTCTGGGGGAGTACCGCAGGAACCCTGTCTGGGGGAGTACCACAGGGAACCCTGTCTGGGGGAGTACCGCAGGAACCCTGTCTGGGGGAATACCGCTGGGAACCCTGTCTGGGGAGTACCGCAGGGAACCCTGTCTGGGGGATTACCGCAGGAACCCTGTCTGGGGGAGTACCACAGGGAACCCTGTCTGGGGGAGTACCGCAGGAACCCTGTCTGGGGGAATACCGCTGGGAACCCTGTCTGGGGAGTACCGCAGGGAACCCTGTCTGGGGGAGTACCGCAGGAACCCTGTCTGGGGGAGTACCGCAGGAACCCTGTCTGGGGGAATACCGCTGGGAACCCTGTCTGGGGGAGTACCGCAGGAACCATGTCTGGGGGAGTACCGCATGAACCCTGTCTGGGGGAGTACCGCAGGAACCATGTCTGGGGGAGTACCACAGGGAACCCTGTCTGGGGGAGTACCGCAGGAACCCTGTCTGGGGGAATACCGCTGGGAACCCTGTCTGGGGAGTACCGCAGGGAACCCTGTCTGGGGGAGTACCGCAGGAACCCTGTCTGGGGGAGTACCGCAGGAACCCTGTCTGGTGGAATACCGCTGGGAACCCTGTCTGGGGGAGTACCACAGGAACCATGTCTGGGGGAGTACCGCAGGAACCCTGTCTGGGGGAGTACCGCAGGAACCCTGTCTGGGGGAGTACCGCAGGAACCATGTCTGGGGGAGTACCGCAGGGAATCATGTCTGGGGGAGTACCGCAGGAACCATGTCTGGGGGAGTACCGCAGGGAATCCTGTCTGGGGGAGTACCGCAGGGAACCCTGTCTCGACCCAAATGTTTCCTAGTTTACACAAACGATTTAAAAACACCTGTTCCATTATATAAGTATGTGGATGACAGTACGTTATTCGAAGTATGCGATAGAAAATGCGTTTCTGTAATCCAAGAATCAGTTGATATTGCCGCTAGGCGGACAGTATAAAATTATATGAAAATCCATTCAAGAAAATCAAAATAAACGATCATCAGCTATGCATAAGATGGGAATGTTCGAAATAACATACCGAATATAAAGACAGACGAGACGGAAGTAGATAAAGTAGACCGTGATAAGCTTCTTGGCGTTATAATTTCTCGTGATCTAACATGGAATAAGCGTGTGGAGAATATTGTAAAAAAAAAGCAGGGAAAATATGATATATGTTGTATCAGTTAAAACGAGCAGGTATTAGCCATAGTGATCTGAGAGACCTTAGTTATGAAGAACGCCTGAAAGAATGTGGTTTAACAACTCTAGAGACAAGGAGGTTAAGAGGAGATCAGATTGAAGTTTTTAAGATATTGAATGGGTATGAAAATATTGATAGAAATATGTTTTTCTCACTCAAGAAGGATAGCAGAACTAGCGGACATGAGGTAAAATTAGCAAAGGATCAATGTAGATTGGACATCAGGAAGCACTCGTTCTCACAGAGGACAATAAATGAATGGAACAAATTGTCTACATATTGTGTAACTGCTAGCAGCGTGAATATGTTTAAAAATAAGGTAGACACATATCTCAGGAGGGCGGGTTATAAGTAGATGAACATTGTTGGACTCTCGATAAGCCAATGGCTTCCTTGTCCACTTGCCATCTGGGCCTTTGGCTTGGATGGCAAATCTTGTTAAATCTTGTTAAAATCTGGTCACTGTATATGTAGGTGTTGTGAGACATGTACTGGAATATACATACCCTGTGTGGCATATACCATTTTGTAGAATTACTCATCTGACAATATCGAAATGATACAGAAAAGAACCCATAAATGTATCTTTCCTGACAAAAGCTGTGCAGATTTACTGAATTAATTAGGTCTACACACGGGACTGTCTGTGTGAGCGATATTATAGCAAGATGAAAGTAAACTCACACAGACTGAATCATCTCATGAGAAAAGACACATAGATTATGATAGAAGGCGCAGTAATAAGTATCCATTGCCAATAACTCGGACGAATAGGTATCGAAACTCTCTCATACAACGGGCTACACAACTGATACCACGGCGTACACAACTGATACCACGGGGTACACAACTGGCAATAAATACTATAATAATATGATATCTTCTGCGCCACTTATCATGGTACGGTTTTTATGATTATTGTATTTAATGAGTATTGACTGTTACATGTGTTATTGACTGTTACATGTTTCATTGACTGTTACATGTGTTATTGACTGTTACATGTGTTATTGACTGTTACATGTAGTATTGACTGTTACATGTGTTATTGACTGTTACATGTATCACTGACTGTTACATGTATTATTGACTGTTACATGTGTTATTGACTGTTACATGTGTTATTGACTGTTACATGTGTTATTGATTGTTACGTGTGTTATTTACTGTTACATGTATTATTGACTGTTACATGTGTTATTGACTGTTACATGTGTTATTGATTGTTACATGTGTTATTTACTGTTACATGTATTATTGACTGTTACATGTGTTATTGACCGTTGCATGTGTTATTGACTGTTACATGTATTATTGACTGTTACATGTATTATTGACTGTTACGTGTATTATTGACTGTTACATGTATTATTGACTGTTACATGTATTATTGACTGTTACATATATTATTGACTGTTACATGTATTATTGACTGTTACATGTATTATTGACTGTTACATGTATTATTGACTGTTACATGTGTTATTGACTGTTACATGTGTTATTGACTGTTACATGTATTATTGACTGTTACATGTGTTATTGATTGTTACATGTGTTATTGACCGTTGCATGTGTTATTGACTGTTACATGTATTATTGACTGTTACATGTATTATTGACTGTTACATGTATTATTGACTGTTACATGTGTTATTGACTGTTACATGTATTATTGACTGTTACATGTATTATTGACTGTTACATGCGTTATTGACTGTTACATGTATTGTTGACTGTTACATGTATTATTGACTGTTACATGTGTTATTGACTGTTACATGTGTTATTGACTGTTACATGTATTGTTGACTGTTACATGTGTTATTGACTGTTACATGTGTTATTGATTGTTACATGTGTTATTGACTGTTACATGTATTATTGACTGTTACATGTATTATTGACTGTTACATGTGTTATTGACTGTTACATGTATTGTTGACTGTTACATGTATTATTGACTGTTACATGTGTTATTGACCGTTGCATGTGTTATTGACTGTTACATGTATTATTGACTGTTATATGTATTATTGACTGTTACGTGTATTATTGACTGTTACGTGTATTATTTTACTGATTGTATAATGATGTGAATCCAATTCAGCTGAGTCGCCAATGAAATATTTTCTTTATCTTTATCTTACCAGTTGTCCCAGATCTCCACCCGGGAGGTTAGCTGCCCTGGATCTCCACACAGGAGGTTAACTGTCCTAGATCATCACCAGAGAGGTTAGTTGTCTTGGATCGCCACCCGGGAGGTTAGCTGCCCTGGATCTCCACCCAGGAGGTTAACTGTCCTAGATCATCACCAGAGAGGTTAGCTGCCCTGGATCTCCACCCAGGAGGTTAGCTGCCCTTAATCTCCACCCACAACTATTTTGTTTGTATATGTGGCGACTGTCAGCAAGAGTACAAAGACAAAGTTCCAACTTATGAAGAACAACATTAACCGAAATAGTTTTTATAGAAACACAGAATAAATGTTTTCAATCAGTACATTCAGGCAACGCCTCCTCATAACCGACGCTCACGAACGACCGCGACAGGGGACACAAGTGATTCTCGCTTCGTGGCTATAGTTGACGAGATAATGGACTTCCGGCCCCAAGTTGTGCACACCATAACATGTTAAATGTACCTATGTCATTATAAAATAAACCATTGGTATTAGTATTATCACATTTTAATGATAGTTGTTTTAATAAATAACATAAGTAAATGTGTTGTTTTTGTTTGTTCTCTCTGTTTTACTTTCATATGTGTTTATGTGTGAAATGCGATAGTGGACAGCGTATCGTTGGGGGCCGGAAGTGATCATTTATGGTAATTATGGGCAAATTTGCATAAAACCAACACGGCGGCTAGCGTGCCCTATTGAGCGAAACAGAATTGGTAAGTAAAAAAATCGGCACGCCAAAAGCTCGCCTAGCGATTAGACCGGGAACTGTACGTTAGCCACGCCCACCTTTGTTCTCGTCAACGAATCAGAATTGCGTTTCGCGTTTTACGAGACGTAGAGCAGATGTGCAGGCGCTTTGAGTCTGCGAACTATGTGATGTCACGGCACATCGTAACGCCATGCAACGTTTATTAGGTCACTTGTAAGATTAAACTGACTGCAGTGTTTCATATTAGTTGGTGTGATGTTTTAATAGATGACATGTCATGTGTGTACTCTTAGACTCGGGAGTAACAATTAATGCTTACATGAATGTTTCAGAGCAGTGTGATACTGCAGCTTCAAAGGGTAATCAAATGCATGGGTTGATTAAGAAAAATATAGCATATAACGAAAAAGAGCTAAATAAACCTCTGTATAAAGCAATAGTTAGGCCTCATTAGAATACTCTGCACAAGCTTGAAAACCATATCGTACGAAGGATATAGATACGCTTGAACGAATACAGAGGAGAACAACTAAAGTTATTCCAGAACTGAGAGACCTTAGTTATGATGATAGAGATAGTGACTTAGCAATCCTCGAGACAAGGAGACTAGGAGGATATTAAATTGAAAATTTAAAGATATTGAATGGTTATGAATCTAATTATAGAAATATGTTTTCTCACATAAGAAAGATAAAAGAAGTGAATGAACAATGCACATTGGTTATCAGAAATTACTCTTTCTCACATAGGATAATAAATTAATGGAACAGATTATCCACAGATTGTGTAAATGGTAGCAGCGTGGATATGTTTAAAAACAACATTGATAAATATCTCAGGAGCGTGGGTTTTACACATGGAAATACGAAAAATTGTTGGACTCTCAATTAGTCAATGGCTTCCTTGTCCACTTGCCACTTGGATGGCAATCTTGTAAAATCTTGTTCTTGTTAAATCAGTTGGACAATTTTTTCAAGTGGCTCGTCATATTAAAAAGTGTCAAGCCAAAGAATGTTTCGCACGTGCTGATGAACGCGTAGTGAATTCTTCGATATAGTCATCGGGACAAAAAGATTCATACAATGGTGTGTTATCGGAGTATGAGTGAACAGTGAAGGCCGAGTCAAGTGTACGGACGGTGTAAGGTGTGTCATTTACGGCAAGCGAGTTTCTGAGAACAGTTCTCTTATCTGATGAGCCGAGCTCTGACCAAACGGTGTGATTATGGATTGCATGCATTATCACTAACACATCAAATGTCTATGAGCATGGGTAAAACCTGCAGTGGGAGTATTGCTAGTTACTTTATTGACCATTTAGGTCTCAAGTCGGCCAAACCCGCCCGCGCAGTCAAATCCAGCCCAAAATAGCAGCGAATTTAAATCTATTCAAGTGGCGTACTCTGGCGGATAGTTTAGAAAACATAATGGATATCATGGCTCAGGTGTGGCAGCCATACAGTCGGATTGTACGATAAACATAGATACGCAAATCTTCTAAATACATGCATTCGTACACGTGCAACAAGTCAAACGAGACGTCATAATACACGGCAGTGTAATTGACATGACTGAAAAAGTAGTAAAGTAAAGAACAGATAATAATTGGATAGGACACGAGTGCTTCAATTGCACGTAACACGAGCGAGCTGGTAACATACCGTCATTAGTAGCGTCAAACAGCGTCACGGTCCACAGCCCCAGAATGTCACGTGTTTACTGGTAGCAAGGCCTTTCCGGTTGAGTGGTGTCTTCGATTATATCTGGTCGTTGTCTTCTTGTTGTCTTGCATAAAGCCCGCCACACACATACCGACTTGGTCGCCAACAGTTTGTCTGCCGACAACTACCCATCGGCCGACCGTCGGCCAACATATTTTTCAGATGCCGGATGTTCATAAAAAGTGCCGCCAAATGTTGGTGGAGAATATAGACACAACGACTACATTTGAGTTACCAACTGAAAAAGTAGTTGCCAACATGTTGGCAACTGACGAATCGGTGTGTGTCTGGTATTTCCCTGCGCGGGCCTATAATTTGAGCCCAAGCCCGGCCCGCAATTAGCAGTTAGAGTCCAGGCCCGGCCCAGGCCCGCAGCAATTTTTCAAGCCCGGCCCGGCCCAGGCCCGCAAACTAGAATTTAGGCCCAGGCCCGACCCAGACCGTGAATGTTTGGTCCAGGCCCGGCCCAGCCCGCAACTTTCAGGCCCATACCCGGCCCATACCCGCGGGCCAAAGACGGGTAAGCCCGCGGCCCGCGGCCCGCTAAGTTTAGAGAAAATAAAACTATAATCTTATAAGAAATACTACTATATATACTGGCACTGACACCCAGTGGCAATTCCAGCAGGCCCGCAGTCACTAGCCTGAGACAGATCAGGTTGAGACATGTGTGAACTAGTACAAGTGTGAATGAATCAGTACTGGGGTAATTGTAGATACTAAATAGTAGTCACTAGTTCACACAATTGAAAAATACAAATTACCAACTGGGGTGGGTACTGGGTACTGGCACTACTGGGTAGTGGGCAGTGGCCAGTTGGCTGGTCATTCAGGCGGGCAATGTTTGGAGGGAAGACCTAGACAATAGAATGTTCACTGGTTTGGTCAAAGGGTGATTAAGTTGAAGGTCAATCATGGCTTGATTACCTCTACAAATATGTCTAAAGTAAATATTTGGGGCTGGCTGCTTCCAGCCAGGTGAACTTAAGTGGCCTGGTATGGGGTCATTAGATCTATGCAAAAGGGTACATTCATACAAAAAATATGCGGTTTACAGAGTCTAGACATCACAGATTAAGGGATAGGAAGTTAAGTTTGAGCTGAAGAAGAATGATGGGAAACATGCATTAACTGTGATGAAGCCGGTGAAACAAGTGCCACTACTCCAGTCACAGTGTCTTCGAAAGCCAGTACATGTTTAAAGAATTACAATACAAAGATATGGGCATGCGACTATGCATATATTTTATATGATATATCTCTATTAAAAGAATGCACATTATTAAAATGATACCATAGGAAGTCCCATTGTTGAAAAGAGGTTAAACTGCATTCCAATGTATAAAGCACTAGTGTCATTTATAATTCCATGCAAGGTCTCAATTTGCAACTATATAATACTAGAGAAATAATTTTAAGCATTCATTAACCGGAATTACAATTTATAATAAGTTTTTATTAATAATAATATTAATAATGTGGATTTTGTATGAATATTTTATTATGTCCAGGCCCAGCCCAAGCCAGGCCCGGCCCGCTCACACTAGGCCCAGGCCCGGCCCAAGCCCGATGTGTTGAAATTTTTTCAGCCCAGGCCCGGGCCGGGCCCGCAATATGTAGGCCCAGGCCCGGCCCGGCCCGGCCCGCGAAATTATGTAGAAGCCTGTGGGCCGGGCCGGGCTTTGGGTCCAAAGCCCGGCCCGTGCAAGGCACTAGTGTCTGGCGGGCTTTAGTGTATTTAACTGTCGCGCTACGTCTCTCTATCAAACGTCGGACACGAATATACAAATTAAACGGGGACGCTGTGTATTCAAGAGAGATGTCCTGGTGAGCGGCGAAGCGTGTCCAACCTGTGTGTTCCTGGTGAGCGGCGAAGCGTGTCCAAATTGTGTGTTCCTGGTGAGCGGCGAAGCGTGTCCAACCTGTGTGTTCCTGGTGAGCGGCGAAGCGTGTCCAAATTGTGTGTTCCTTGGGAGCGGCGACGCGTGTCTAAACTGTGTGTTCCTGGTGAGCGGCGAAGCGTGTCTAAACTTGACTTCCTGGTGAGCGGCAAAGCGTGTCTAAACTGTGTGTTCCTGGTGAGCGGTGAAGCGTGTCCAAACTATGTGTTCCTTGTGAGAGACGAAACGTGTCCAGCCGTGTCTTCCTGGTGAACGTCGAAGCGTGTCCAACTGTGTTCCTGGTGAGCGGCGAAGCGTGTCCAAACTGTGACTTCCTGGTGAGCGGCGAAGCGTGTCCAACCTGTATGTTCCTGGTGAGCGGCGAAGCGTGTCTAAACTGTGTGTTCCTGGTGAGCGGCGAAGCGTGTCCAAACTGTGTGTTCCTGGTGAGCGGCGAAGCGTGTCCAAACTGTGTGTTCCTGGTGAGCGGCGAAGCGTGTCTAAACTGTGTGTTCCTTGGGAGCGGCGAAGCGTTTCCAAACTGTGTGTTCCTTGGGAGCGGCGAAGCGTGTCCAAACTGTGTGTTCCTGGTGAGCGGCGAAGCGTGTCCAAACTGTGTGTTCCTGGTGAGCGACGAAGCGTGTCTAAACTATGTGTTCCTTGGGAGCGGCGAAGCGTGTCCAAACTGTGTGTTCCTGGTGAGCGGCGAAGCGTGTCCAAACTGTGTGTTCCTTGGGAGCGGCGAAGCGTGTCCAAACTATGTGTTCCTGGTGAGCGGCGAAGCGTGTCCAAACTGTGTGTTCCTGGCGAACGTCGAAGCGTGTCCAAACTGTGTGTTCCTGGTGAGCGGCGAAGCGTGTCCAAACTGTGTGTTCCTGGTGAGCGGCGAAGCGTGTCCAAACTGTGAGTTCCTGGTGAGCGGCGAAGCGTGTCCAAACTGTGAGTTCCTGGTGAGCGGCGAAGCGTGTCCAAACTGTGAGTTCCTGGTGAGCGGCGAAGCGTGTCCAAACTGTGTGTTCCTGGTGAGCGGCGAAGCGTGTCCAAACTGTGAGTTCCTGGTGAGCGGCGAAGCGTGTCCAAACTGTGAGTTCCTGGTGAGCGGCGAAGCGTGTCCAAACTGTGTGTTCCTGGTGAGCGGCGAAGCGTGTCTAAACTGTGTGTTCCTGGTGAGCGGCGAAGCGTGTCCAAACTGTGAGTTCCTGGTGAGCGGCGAAGCGTGTCCAAACTGTGAGTTCCTGGTGAGCGACGAAGCGTGTCCAACTGTGTCCAGAGATGCAAACGAGATATCGAAGACAATCAATTATTGGAATGATTTTTTTTATGATTGCGTGTATGCCAGGCTTTGCCGGCTGTAAATATTGTCTAAGACAAATTAGACCGTAACAAGGGCGAGGTGAGGCCAAAGGGGGCAAGCTGTGTATTCACCCATTAATGTACCATGCTACCCTATAGCAGCACAACAGGTTACATATGGGGAAAAAATCAGTATTTAATCAAGTATGAATTAAATACATTTTCCGAAGAGTGCCTGCCTATGCTCAGGGGACTAGAAGGCTCACGGGGGACTAGAAGGCGCACGGGAGACTAGAAGGCTCTCGGGGGAATAGAAGGCTCACGGGGGACTAGAAGGCTCACGGGGGACTAGAAGGCTCATCGGAGACTACAAGGCTCACGGGAGACTACAAGGCTCACGAGGGACTAGAAGGCTCACGGGGACTAGAAGGCTCACGGGGGACTAGAAGGCTCACAGGGGGACTAGAAGGCTCACGGGAGACTAGAAGGCTCACGGGGGACTAGAAGGCTCACGGGAGACTAGAAGGCTCACGGGGGGAACTAGAATGCTTACGGGAGACTAGAAGGCTCACGGGGGACTTGAAGGCTCACGGGGACTAGAAGGCTCACGGGGGCCTAGAAGGCTCACGGGGGACTACAAGGCTCACGGGAGACTAGAAGGCTCACGGGAGACTACAAGGCTCACGGGAGACTAGAAGGCTCACGGGGGACTAGAAGGCTCACGGGGACTAGAAGGCTCACTTTCCCCAACTTCTCCTGCTCCTGGGCCTATATTTGTTGGATTTACATTTATTACGCTTAGCTGGCTCATCGACTGCTATGTACGAATCATCCATAGTATGTAAGGAAACTGCCTTTGATGACTAGTTAAGTACAGTGTATGTTCTGTTAGTGAAGTGATGCACACGGTTGTACGGGATAGGCGTCAACCGCCGATGTTTGTTGTGTTAGTGACGTGATACACACACGGTAGTACGGGATAGGCGTCAACCGTCGATGTTTGTTGTGTTAGTGACGTGATACACACTCGGTTGTACGGGATAGGCGTCAACCGCCGATGTTTGTTGTGTTAGTGACGTAATACACACACGGTAGTACGGGATAGGCGTCAACCGTCGATGTTTGTTGTGTTAGTGACGTGATACACACTCGGTAGTACGGGATAGGCGTCAACCGCCGATGTTTGTTGTGTTAGTGACGTGATACACACTCGGTAGTACGGGATAGGCGTCAACCGTCGATGTTTGTTGTGTTAGTGACGTGATACACACACGGTAGTACGGGATAGGCGTCAACCGCCGATGTTTGTTGTGTTAGTGACGTGATACACACTCGGTAGTACGGGATAGGCGTCAACCGCCGATGTTTGTTGTGTTAGTGACGTGATACACACTCGGTAGTACGGGATAGGCGTCAACCGCCGATGTTCGTTGTGTTAGTGACGTGATACACAAACGGTAGTACGGGATAGGCGTCAACCGCCGATGTTCGTTGTGTTAGTGACGTGATACACACACGGTAGTACGGGATAGGCGTCAACCGCCGATGTTCGTTGTGTTAGTGACGTGATACACACACGGTAGTACGGGATAGGCGTCAACCGCCGATGTTCGTTGTGTTAGTGACGTGATACACACACGGTTGTACGGGATAGGCGTCAACCGCCGATGTTCGTTGTGTTAGTGACGTGATACACACACGGTAGTACGGGATAGGCGTCAATCGCCGATGTTCGTTGTGTTAGTGACGTGATACACACACGGTTGTACGGGATAGGCGTCAATCGCCGATGTTCGTTGTGTTAGTGACGTGATACACACACGGTTGTACGGGATAGGCGTCAATCGCCGATGTTCGTTGTGTTAGTGACGTGATACACACATGGTTGTACGGGATAGGCGTCAATCGCCGATGTTCGTTGTGTAAGTGACGTGATACACACACGGTTGTACGGGATAGGCGTCAACCGCCGATGTTCGTTGTGTTAGTGACGTGATACACACACGATAGTGCGGGATAGGCGTCAACCGCCGATGTTTGTTGTGTTAGTGACGTGATACACACACGGTTGTACGGGATAGGCGTCAACCGCCGATGAAGCCAAACCTCTTTTGTTCTAAATACTAGTGTAAAATAAAAATATCTTTAATATAGATTTCTTTCTCTGATTTTTGTTAACCTTTGATACATAGTTTGTGTGATAGTGAATATATTTCCCATAATTCCTAGTATTAGGAGTGTCTTTGAAAATGAGATGAGTATTAATGTGATGTGTTTTACTTAACATTCTAGGTCTAACATAATTTCTACACACCTGCCTATATTGGTAATTGTGAATGCCAGAAAGTAATACACATATTTGTGTTTAATAGCTTTATTAAGTTAAATATAGCTACCAATGAATACACTAGTCAGTACAAACGCAAAAAAGTTTATAAATGAGGTTTAATTATCTTGAAAAACCAACCTTCTCTACTTCATTGATGGCATTTGGCATGTGGGTAAAAGCTGTATTGGTGGATATGGATGCAACATAATATCTCAATAGAAATATTCATATGTTGTTCTTATTATATGATACATCGAATACTGGGACCAATTTATGTGGGTAATCTCCATTACAAAAGTATAATCTCCATTACAAAAGTATAATCTCCATTACAAAAGTATAATCTCCATTTCAAAAGTATAATCTCCGTTACAAAAGATTACAGAAATCGTAGACTAGCTGGAATTACAACCAAATATAGTGACATTTAAAAAACTTTTATTTAGTGCAGATAATGTAATTATGTTTAATTAATGTCAGAACATATCATGTTGTTTGACATTGTATTTGTTTAATATGTTTAATTAATGTCAGAACATATCATGTTGTTTGACATTGTATTTGTTTAATATGTTTAATTAATGTCAGAACATATCATGTTGTTTGACATTGTATTTGTTTAATATGTTTAATTACTGTCAGAACATATCATGTTGTTTGACATTGTATTTGTTTAATATGTTTAATTACTGTCAGAACATATCATGTTGTTTGACATTGTATTTGTTTAATATGTTTAATTACTGTCAGAATATATCATGTTGTTTGACATTGTATTTGTTTAATATGTTTAATATGTTTAATTACTGTCAGAACATATCATGTTGTTTGACATTGTATTTGTTTAATATGTTTAATTACTGTCAGAACATATCATGTTGTTTGACATTGTATTTGTTTAATATGTTTAATTACTGTCAGAACATATCATGTTGTTTGACATTGTATTTGTTTAATATGTTTAATTACTGTCAGAACATATCATGTTGTTTGACATTGTATTTGTTTAATATGTTTAATTACTGTCAGAACATATCATGTTGTTTGACATTGTATTTGTTTAATATGTTTAATTACTGTCAGAACATATCATGTTGTTTGACATTGTATTTGTTTAATATGTTTAATTACTGTCAGAACATATCATGTTGTTTGACATTGCATTTGTTTAATATGTTTAATTACTGTCAGAACATATCATGTTGTTTGACATTGTATT
This sequence comes from Lamellibrachia columna, assembly GCA_963662155.1. Taxonomy (NCBI): domain Eukaryota; kingdom Metazoa; phylum Annelida; class Polychaeta; order Sabellida; family Siboglinidae; genus Lamellibrachia; species Lamellibrachia columna. Next base: position 61,079,140 of record OY759266.1, read on the forward strand.
TGTTTAATATGTTTAATTACTGTCAGAACATATCATGTTGTTTGACATTGTATTTGTTTAATATGTTTAATTACTGTCAGAACATATCATGTTGTTTGACATTGTATTTGTTTAATATGTTTAATTACTGTCAGAACATATCATGTTGTTTGACATTGCATTTGTTTAATATGTTTAATTACTGTCAGAACATATCATGTTGTTTGACATTGTATTTGTTTAATATGTTGAATTACTGTCAGAACATATCATGTTGTTTGACATTGCATTTGTTTAATATGTTGAATTACTGTCAGAACATATCATGTTGTTTGACATTGTATTTGTTTAATATGTTGAATTACTGTCAGAACATATCATGTTGTTTGACATTGCATTTGTTTAATATGTTTAATTACTGTCAGAACATATCATGTTGTTTGACATTGTATTTGTTTAATATGTTGAATTACTGTCAGAACATATCATGTTGTTTGACATTGTATTTGTTTAATATGTTTAATTACTGTCAGAACATATCATGTTGTTTGACATTGCATTTGTTTAATATGTTTAATTACTGTCAGAACATATCATGTTGTTTGACATTGTATTTGTTTAATATGTTGAATTACTGTCAGAACATATCATGTTGTTTGACATTGTATTTGTTTAATATGTTTAATTACTGTCAGAACATATCATGTTGTTTGACATTGCATTTGTTTAATATGTTTAATTACTGTCAGAACATATTATGTTGTTTGACATTGTATTTGTTTAATATGTTTAATTACTGTCAGAACATATCATGTTGTTTGACATTGTATTTGTTTAATATGTTTAATTACTGTCAGAACATATTATGTTGTTTGACATTGTATTTGTTTAATATGTTTAATTACTGTCAGAACATATTATGTTGTTTGACATTGTATTTGTTGTCCTCTCAAAGTGCTTTAGATGTTTTATGAATTTCAGTTAATATTACATTTCCTGCATTTATTGCTCTTTCTTAGATCCAACTGCACATTATTGTATCGTCAACGCCACTTTAATTTATATTGACATTTGAACTAGCATACACAAATATAGATTGTTTGTTGTCTACGTTAACACGTTCAATATTTTACTAAGCTCTATTGATGTAGATACAGAAATGTCACTGTAATATAAATAGTTGATATTTCCTGGTACAAAATTGAAGTAATAGTTTAATTTCCAGAGAGTATGTCAACGCATGAACGTGTCATCTATCTGAACTGAATCGAATATAGTGTAATACGCTTGCACGGTGAAACTGCCCTAACCATATGGGAAAGAAAATCTGCCTCCCCCCGCCCCGTACAAAATCCTGTGGATGCTGCTGGCATTGTGAAATCTGCCACACTTTACATAACCGGTGTAGTTGAAGAAGCATGTAGAAGAACTGGAATGTTATAATATTATAAACTTAGAATACGCATTCAAGTTGTTTTTCTCCGGAAAACCCTATTTTTGCAGGGAAAGTAAAAAATAACTAGTAAAAATGTGTTTTGACCGGTAAAAATTATCAAACATCAACGGAAACTCTACAAACATGAACATATACTGAAAAAACTTATCAAAAACCTATAGGAATAATGGTAATAATATCCACTCATTAAAAAAACAATGAACATATTTTTCAACAGTTTCATTATTTTACCAAAACAGAGGGGTGCATATTTATCCTACAGTTGTCCACTGGTGGATAAACATGTGCAGGGAGTATGTTAAAGGCAAAATTTAACATTTACTGTACGTTTCATATGATTTGCAGATAGAGGTATCTAGTTCAAGCATTGCGCAATTTCTGAGGGTAACATGAACTTGTGTTATGGACCTTTACACAAGATGCATTACATATATGTTGAGTTATATCGTAATCACAATGAAAGGTAACACTGAAACCAAATGTCTGAGCAATCGACGAATGAACATTTTCACGAGCAAATCTGCGACAGCTATTCGATCATGATAGTGTCAACAAAACTTTTCCTAACATAACACAGGGAGGGAAGGCAACTTGGATGCAACACAACATTTATTTCGTCAACACGAATAATACTAACTACTCGACCTACAGCCAACTTAGTAAACATATAACGACGCCACATTATCGCTAAATATGACAGCAGAGGCGTCACAGACTCCCAACTTGACGTCGCTGTTCAAACAATACACGACCAACAACTGGCCTTTAAAATCTTCACCCCACATTAATATATGTTGACTGTTTAATATGTAACTAGGATAAGATAAAATGTCTACATACAAAAGAACATTAAATACTATGCTAAATATAATATATAAAAATGCTTCTTAGGTTACTATACGCGCACACCATCACACAATTGCGTTTTTCCAACGGTGATGTACTCGTCAACATAATATTCATGTAAGTATTCGTGAACATACCTGGTTTGTATCGCAGTGCCAAGGAATGTACAATATCCATTGGTTAACTGATACGGAGCTAGTTAACTGATACGGGGTCGGGGTTTCGTATAATTAATGCCCCAATTCTGTGTATGTTTCGAACGCAAAGTACATCTAAATAAGCAACGTTAAACTTCATGTTTTATTCCTTATTACTGTAGTCTATTTATAAATCATCCTATGAAAACCGTTATATTTCACATTTAAAGATGACGATTTCTTGCTCTGTCAGTATATGCACTCGTTATATATCCTATATATGTCGTAAATCTGACATAATATTTGATTTCATTGCCAAATCGAGTTTTTTTTCTCGAAAATATTGAGATATGAAGTAGATAGCACCATTGAACGAATATTATTTTTCACCAAGCGAGATGTTCTAGATAGAACTACAAATACATTCAGTGTCGCAATGTTCCGTGAAACACTCGTTCATTTAACCAATGAAAATCGTTGTACATTCCTTATCGCCCGAGGGCGATACTGTTGGGTAAAACGTTCATAAAATCAACTACGTTTTGTCGATATGCCAACTTGCAATCACATGTATGTGTTCAAAGTGTATTGTGAAATAATATGTTAAAAGATTATATATATTTCGTGCCTTTTGAAGCAAACAGAAGAGGGATTAGACAGATACCAAACATTGGGTAACCCGCGTTTGTTAGCAGGCCAAAAAGCAATGGCGGGAAACATACGTTCTATGTGAAGATTTCATTGGTTTATGTGGCTACACGAAGGGTGATTGTGAAGCACCACGACTGTGGCTACACGAAGGGTGATTGTGAAGCACCACGACTGTGGCTACACGAAGGGTGATTGTGAAGCACAACGACTGTGGCTACACGAAGAGTGATTGTAAAGCACCACGACTGAGCTTGGGTAACATGTTTACTAAACGCACAACAGCTTCAGAACGAAACATTGCAATATTGACCTGTAATGAACACTTTTAGCTAACGTCCAGACATCAAGCACACAAACGACTATAGCATGCTAGACCATATCCGAAAGATGTACAGACTGAATCAACGTCGGACAGGATTGACTAATACGTGGAGTACACATTAGCCAGTCGGTCGCGCCTGGTTGGTTCCTTGTCTAGACTAGGACGTGGAGCACACATTAGCCAGTCGGTCGCGCCTGGTTGGTTCCTTGTCTAGACTAGGACGTGGAGCACACATTAGCCAGTCGGTCGCGTCTGGTTGGTTCCTTGTCTAGACTAGTAGGTGGAGCACACATTAGCCAGTCGGTCGCGCCTGGTTGGTTCCTTGTCTAGACTAGTACGTGGAGCACACATTAGCCAGTCGGTCGCTTCTGGTTGGTTCCTTGTCTAGACTAGGACGTGGAGCACACATTAGCCAGTCGGTCGCGCCTGGTTGGTTCCTTGTCTAGACTAGTAGGTGGAGCACACATTAGCCAGTCGGTCGCGCCTGGTTGGTTCCTTGTCTAGACTAGTACGTGGAGCACACATTAGCCAGTCGATCGCTTCTGGTTGGTTCCTTGTCTAGACTAGGACGTGGAGCACACATTAGCCAGTCGGTCGCGCCTGGTTGGTTCCTTGTCTAGACTAGTACGTGGAGCACACATTAGCCAGTCGGTCGCTTCTGGTTGGTTCCTTGTCTAGACTAGGACGTGGAGCACACATTAGCCAGTCGGTCGCGTCTGGTTGGTTCCTTGTCTAGACTAGTAGGTGGAGCACACATTAGCCAGTCGGTCGCGCCTGGTTGGTTCCTTGTCTAGACTAGGACGTGGAGCACACATTAGCCAGTCGGTCGCGTCTGGTTGGTTCCTTGTCTAGACTAGTACGTGGAGCACACATTAGCCAGTCGGTCGCGTCTGGTTGGTTCCTTGTCTAGACTAGGACGTGGAGCACACATTAGCCAGTCGGTCGCTTCTGGTTGGTTCCTTGTCTAGACTAGGACGTGGAGCACACATTAGCCAGTCGGTCGCGCCTGGTTGGTTCCTTGTCTAGACTAGTACGTGGAGCACACATTAGCCAGTCGGTCGCTTCTGGTTGGTTCCTTGTCTAGACTAGGACGTGGAGCACACATTAGCCAGTCGGTCGCGTCTGGTTGGTTCCTTGTCTAGACTAGTAGGTGGAGCACACATTAGCCAGTCGGTCGCGCCTGGTTGGTTCCTTGTCTAGACTAGTAGGTGGAGCACACATTAGCCAGTCGGTCGCGCCTGGTTGGTTCCTTGTCTAGACTAGGACGTGGAGCACACATTAGCCAGTCGGTCGCGCCTGGTTGGTTCCTTGTCTAGACTAGTACGTGGAGCACACATTAGCCAGTCGGTCGCGTCTGGTTGGTTCCTTGTCGAGACTAGGACGTGGAGCACACATTAGCCAGTCGGTCGCGCCTGGTTGGTTCCTTGTCTAGACTAGTACGTGGAGCACACATTAGCCAGTCGGTCGCGTCTGGTTGGTTCCTTGTCGAGACTAGGACGTGGAGCACACATTAGCCAGTCGGTCGCGCCTGGTTGGTTCCTTGTCTAGACTAGTACGTGGAGCACACATTAGCCAGTCGGTCGCGCCTGGTTGGTTCCTTGTCTAGACTAGTACGTGGAGCACACATTAGCCAGTCGGTCGCGCCTGGTTGGTTCCTTGTCTAGACTAGGACGTGGAGCACACATTAGCCAGTCGGTCGCGCCTGGTTGGTTCCTTGTCTAGACTAGTACGTGGAGCACACATTAGCCAGTCGGTCGCGCCTGGTTGGTTCCTTGTCGAGACTAGGACGTGGAGCACACATTAGCCAGTCGGTCGCGCCTGGTTGGTTCCTTGTCTAGACTAGTACGTGGAGCACACATTAGCCAGTCGGTCGCGTCTGGTTGGTTCCTTGTCGAGACTAGGCGCCAAAATACAGGTCCAAATGTTTCAATTGTTACTTCGGCTGTGCTCTTGAGCCAGTCAGTGTACTGCAGTCGACGTCGTCAGTCGACGTCGTCATTCACTTACCAACACCGATGTCTATGGATTCAGTGTGTGGCGCCGAACCAGTCTTGAGCCAGTCAGTGTACTGCAGTCGACGTGGTCAGTCGACGTGGTCATTCACTTACCAGCTCCTACGTTAGCGATTAATTTTTAGTCTTAGTAGGAGTCTCCCGTCCCTTATATGACATTATCTTTTATTTTCAGGCGGTACTCTATATTCTTACCACTTCGTTTTCTTATGTCGACATAGATGTAATATATTGTATGGTTTTTGTGTTGAATAATCTGTTTTGTTGTTTTTGGGACGAATAAATATTTCCTGTTCCTGTTCCTGTTCCTGATGTCTATGGATTCAGTGTGTGGCGCCGAACCAGTCTGTGCACTGCGCTGGTAAAACGAAATTATAACAAGGACAGACACTCGGCGTCAGGTGTGCGACGTCACACGCCAGTGAGCAGACACTCGGCGTCAGGTGTGCGACGTCACACGCCAGTGAGCAGACACTCGGCGTCAGGTTGCGACGTCACACGCCAGTGAGCAGACACTCGGCGTCAGGTATGCGACGTCACACGCCAGTGAGCAGACACTCGGCGTCAGGTGTGCGACGTCACACGCCAGTGAGCAGACACTCGGCGTCAGGTGTGCGACGTCACACGCCAGTGAGCAGACACTCGGCGTCAGGTGTGCGACGTCACACGCCAGTGAGCAGACACTCGGCGTCAGGTTGCGACGTCACACGCCAGTGAGCAGACACTCGGCGTCAGGTGTGCGACGTCACACGCCAGTGAGCAGACACTCGGCGTCAGGTGTGCGACATCACACGCCAGTGAGCAGACACTCGGCGTCAGGTGTGCGACGTCACACGTCAGTGAGCTGGCCGTGCGTGTCCTTGGTGCCTAGGATACAACCTCGACACGACCGATGTAGTAATTTCAAAACACTAACCGTCTCAACCACTACCTTAGTGTTTTCAACGCAGTTAGCTGCACAGTTTGTCATTTATGATGACCACTGGTGGTAATAATCAGTTATGTTAGGATAATAATTATATAATGTTGAGTAAAACACCTTATCATGCTGACATTTGAATTATTGTCAAATAAATAGCAGTAATGCATATGCAACATTAATATACTAATTATAATATATAATTAATTAACTTTCAATCTATGGTTCGAAGCAATACCACACATAATTCCGTTGTGAAAGTGATAGATCATGGCTGAGTGTTTGGAACCTAGGTTGAAAACACTCCAGAGTGTTTTGCGTGTACGTTGAAAACACTTCCGTAGTGTTTTGACCGTCCTACCCGGCAGCTCAAGAAGAGTAGTCGACGTCGGGCAGGAGAACCGGACGTCCCTCGCTGACCATGCGAGCCATCCGCGCGCGCTGGTCAGTCAGTGTCAGCTTGACCGTCTCCCTGTTGCCGTTGTTCGCTTCGAAGATGGCGTCGAACGTGTCCTGGTTGAAGTAGGCCTTGCTGACGGCGGCCAGGAAGCGGTCGACGGTGGCCGGCAGGTTGTCGATAGGGTAGTGAGGCTGGACGGTCTTGCCGTCGCCCGGGTGGGTTGCCGGGGCAGCCTTGCCGCCTCCCATTAGCTGGCCGAGGCCCGTCCATTGTCGGAACCTTCGCAGTACGAAGTCGACCATCTCGTAGTCGTTGGACTGCAGAGCGACGTCTCGCCGCACCCGAGCGAACGCATCGTTGAGGATCGTCAGGAACATGTTGACGAGGATGTAGTAGACGGTGAGCACATAGAGGAAGAAGAAGACGGGGCCAAGGACGGGACTGGCCGTCTGCATGGCGTAGAAGTCGAACTTACCGACCAGCATCTGAAGGCAGGTCTCGGCCGAGGTGACGATCGTCTTGAAGTTGAGGATGTGGACGAAGTAGATGAAGTAGAAGAGTTGCGTGAAGCCGAGGAAGATGATGGCGAAGATGATGCTGAACATGAAGAGCGGCTTCGCCCCGTAACGCAGGGTCGACGCCAGCAGACCCAGGCGCTTGTTGAAGCGTAGCAGACGGAGGAACTTGACGTTGCCTAGGAAGACGAGGATGCCGACCATGTACATGAGCACCTCGTTCCAATAGCCGACGTACTGGAACTTGATGTACTCGTTGCCATGCGACGCCGCGAACCGAGATGTCAACTTATTGGCGGCCAGCAGACGGTAGATGTAGATGGAGACGGCAGCAACGGAGAAGGCGATGATAGTCATCTGGGGAAGAACGACTCGTGATTAGGCATCATCACGGCTAGAACAACAACATATAGTTTAAAGATGGCTTATCCACAACAATGTGTACTTTTATGGTAAAAGAAACTATTTCATATTATGTAAATAATGGTAGTACTGTGCATGTTTTATTACTTGATGCTTCTAAAGCATTCGATGGAGTAAATCATTGTATGTTGTTTCAAAAATTAATTGATAAGGGTATGTGCCCATTAGTTGTAAGACTTTTACTTCACATGTACACACACCAGAAACTACAAGTTAGATGGAATGACGTAATGTCAAACCAATTCAGTGTGAAGAATGGGGTTCGCCAAGGAGGTGTTATGTCTCCACTTCTATTTGGAGTGTACATGGATGGGCTGTTGGAAGAATTAAAAGACCTTGGTATTGGCTGTTATATTGGGCAACATTTCTGTGGAGCTGCAGGATATGCAGATGACATTATATTACTATGTTCTACTAGTTCTGGGTTGCGAAAAATGATTGAGGTGTGTGAGAAATATGCCAAACTACATGATGTGTTGTTTAATGGGTCAAAACGCAAATTATTGGTGTACAACAAGAAGGATGCTGATCCGCATTGTGAAATAAGTGGTACGGATGTTTCTACATGTGAGAAAACTGTACATCTGGGAAATGTACTTAGCACAACCGATAAGTATGAAATGTTGTTTGGTGGTATCGAGAAATTGAACAATGGTGTAAATAGATTTATATCTGAGTTTGGTTCACTTCAAACTATTGTCAAAAACAAATTGTTTCATCAGTATTATTGTGCATTGTACGGATCTCAACTATGGCCACTGTGGCATGACAGTGTTAACAAGATGTGCACACAGTGGCGTAATGCTTTGCGTAAGGTAAGGAAGCTACCATATGGTCCGAACAGAGATTTAATACCATTAATTGTAAGGTAAGGAAGCTACCATATGGTCCGAACAGAGATTTAATACCATTAATTGTAAGGTAAGGAAGCTACCATATGGTCCGAACAGAGATTTAATACCATTAATTGTAAGGTAAGGAAGCTACCATATGGTCCGAACAGAGATTTAATACCATTAATTGTAAGGTAAGGAAGCTACCATATGGTCCGAACAGAGATTTAATACCATTAATTGTAAGGTAAGGAAGCTACCATATGGTCCGAACAGAGATTTAATACCATTAATTACTGAATGTATACCTTTAGATGTTGCTTTGGTCTATATGTTTATAACGTTTTACAGAACAGTAGCCTTGTCAGACAACATGGTCGAAATATAACATTACCCACCATGAACTTTTGTATATGCCTATGAGTGCTATTAAGCATAAATGTAAAGAATGTGGAATATCAATGTCTGTGCTTCATACAATGACGCTGTCTTAAATAAGGAAGAATGTAATGCTGTGATGTCATATCTCAGCACAATATAATTTGTTTGTTAGCTGCTATTTCTAACTTACAATTTGTTTAATATGTACATGTTTGTGGATCTTGAGTTCGAATAAAGATGATAATAAAAATAATAATGGTATATTTTATACAAATTCTACATTATTGCATATGTGAGTCTCGCATCAGTTCCACGGCTCTAACCACTTCGCACTTGTTCCACGGCTCTAACTACCCTACCCACCTCCCACTAGTTCCACAGCTCTAACCACCTCGCACCAGTTCCGCGGCTCTAACCACGCACCTCGCACCAGTTCCGCGGCTCTAACCACCCACCTCGCACCAGTTCCGCGGCTCTAACCACCCTAACCACCTCGCACCGGTTCGGCGGCTCTAACCACCCACCTCGCACCAGTTCAACGGCTCTAACCACCCACCTCGCACCATTTCCACGGCGCTAACCACCCACTTCGCACCAGTTCAACGGCTCTAACCACCCACCTCGCACCATTTCCACGGCGCTAACCACCCACCTCGCACTAGTTCAACGGCTCTAACCACCCACCTCGCACCATTTCCACGGCTCTAACCACCCACCTCGCACCAGTTCAACGGCTCTAACCACCCACCTCGCACCATTTCCACGGCGCTAACCACCCACTTCGCACCAGTTCAACGGCTCTAACCACCCACCTCGCACCATTTCCACGGCGCTAACCACCCACCTCGCACTAGTTCAACGGCTCTAACCACCCACCTCGCACCATTTCCACGGCTCTAACCACCCACCTCGCACCAGTTCAACGGCTCTAACCACCCACCTCGCACCATTTCCACGGCTCTAACCACCCACCTCGCACTAGTTCAACGGCTCTAACCACCCACCTCGCACCATTTCCACGGCTCTAACCACCCACCTCGCACCAGTTCCACGGCTCTAACCACCCACCTCCCCACCAGTTCCACGGCTCTAACCACCCACCTCGCACCAGTTCCATGGCTCGGAGAAGTAGCGTCGCTTGGTGCGGTACATCTTGCGAGCCTCCTTGACGACCATGGCTACGAGGCCGAGCAAGAAGGCGCCCTGGCACACGAACTCGAACAACATGACGGGCGTGAAGTAGGCGAGCAGGTTGACCGGCTCGATGCGGTAGTACGGGTCGACGCCGCCAGAATTGAGGAACTCTCCCAGGATCGTCACGATACCGAACAGGTTCACCTGGGTGGCAGGAACAGGTAAACAGGTAAAGGTAAGTATATAGCTCTGTGTCCGGTACTTAGGACCACTCAACACGCTTTATGCTCCACCCCTGGTTAACTTGTTCATTCAAACACCAGCTCCACTCAAATAGCCTTATGCCTTGGGTTCTCACGGAGAGGTTCAAGATTCGTGCAATGCTGTACATTGCTGTACAATGCTGTACAATGCTGACTCATTGCCTACATATTCCAGTCGTCATTCCCCACTTCTTTAATGAATTGGGATACGTTATATTGGCCCTTATCTCTAATGCCCACCAATGGTGCGAATGCACACAGCTCTCAACAATTCCATAGTCACATTATATATCACTAATATAGAGGCACCAACTGTAATTGAAAAAGAGGAAGATGATGAATATGAAGACGATGAAGAAGACGAAGGGGAAGGAGCAATAACCTGCGCGTTGTAGACAGTCAGCTCAATGAAGACGGCCCGCGTGAGCTGATCGATCCACCCGTCCGCCTCCAGTCGCCTGACCTCGGCGATCATGTCCCGCACCGTGCCCCTCAGCTCGATCACGTAGCCGCCACCGCTGTAGACGGCGTGACTGCCCCAGAACGGGTAACTGTCCAGCTCGGCCGAGGTGCGGTACGTGTACTCGGGCTGGGAGACGTTGCCGTCGAGGGACCGCCAGCCGACACCGTAGTTGGCGATGTCCTCGTCCAGCAGTCCGTAAGCGCCGTGACAAGGCTGGCCGATACCGACAAACTCTCGCACCACCTCACAGGTGTCTGAAGCCGAACAGGGTTTGTGCGAGTAATCAAGAGGCCTGTTCGAACTCACACTGTGACGTCTCAATAACTATTTAAACCTATTCTAGTGGATTTAGTGAGTTCCGTGGCTGCAGGTAGAATGTCCGGAAGGGTACACCAATGTCCGGAAGGGTACACCAATGTCCGGAAGGGTACACCAATTGTCATGCTACTTTGTAAGTAAAGCAATATTTTAATACATAGCCATTCGTCTTCACCCTAGCAACAATGATGTAGCTGTTCTAAATATAGACAACAGCACTGCAATAATTATGATACCTTCTTTTACTCGCAGCTGTCTGATTGTGGCGTATCCCATGATACGACTGACCCTGTCTCCCACGAAGCCTCGCTGGAAGATGGGTTGTTCGCCGTTGTACCACACGTCTGCCCTTAGCCCCGGAACGAGCGTCGACTGCAGCCAGCCGTAGAAGTCGCTCCAAGTGCGCACCTGGCCATCATCAACACGTCACTCACTCGATATGATATAATCTCTGGTGTCTGGCGGACGGCGTAGTGCATCTAGGCGACGGCGTAGTGCATCTAGGCGGACTGCGTAGTGCATCTAGGCGGACTGCGTAGTGCATCTAGGCGGACTGCGTAGTGCATCTAGGCGGACGGCGTAGTGCATCTAGGCGGACGGCGTAGTGCATCTAGGCGGACTGCGTAGTGCATCTAGGCGGACGGCGTAGTGCATCTAGGCGGACTGCGTAGTGCATCTAGGCGGACGGCGTAGTGCATCTAGGCGGACTGCGTAGTGCATCTAGGCGGACTGCGTAGTGCATCTAGGCGGACGGCGTAGTGCATCTAGGCGGACGGCGTAGTGCATCTAGGCGGACTGCGTAGTGCATATAGGCGGACGGCGTAGTGCATCTAGGCGGACGGCGTAGTGCATCTAGGCGGACGGCGTAGTGCATCTAGGCGGACGGCGTAGTGCATCTAGGCGGACGGCGTAGTGCATCTAGGCGGACGGCGTAGTGCATCTAGGCGGACTGCGTAGTGCATCTAGGCGGACTGCGTAGTGCATCTAGGCGGACGGCGTAGTGCATCTAGGCGGACGGCGTAGTGCATCTAGGCGGACTGCGTAGTGCATCTAGGCAGACTGCGTAGTGCATCTAGGCGGACTGCGTAGTGCATCTCGCATATCATCGGGTAGGCAATTTGCATGAACATACGCTTACACGCACGCACACGCACACGCACACGCACACGCACACGCACACGCACACGCACACGCACACGCACACGCACACGCACACGCACACGCACACGCACACGCACACGCACACGCACACGCGCACGCGCACGCGCACGCGCACGCGCACGCGCACGCGCACGCGCACGCACACGCACACGCTGACACACGTACCTTCATGAAGTCCGTGCTGGGAGTCGACGCCGTACTCTCGTATTCCTTGTCAACGAAGACGTGGCCGAGCTGTTTCTTCAGCAGGTAGGCGTTGGGGTCCCGCAGGCCGTAGCCGATGAAGAGCAGCACCCAGAGGAAGGCGACATAGAAGATGATCTCTCGCAGGATGTCGTACATCTTGAGCTCCATCATGCGGTACTCCCGAGCCTCCTCCAGCACGGTCGGGTCCGGCGGCTTGTACGCGATCTTGCGAGGTTTTGCTGCCCCGTATCCTAGTAACAACGACAACATTTCACCGGCAAATATACTGTGTATACGCACACACAAACGCACACACGCACACACACACACACACACACACACACACACACACACACACACACACACACACACACACACACACACGCACGCACGCACGCACGCACGCACGCACGCACGCACGCACGCACGCACACACACACACACACACACACACACGCACACACGCACACACGCGCACACACGCACACACACCCACACACACGCATGCACACACACATACGCACGCACGCACGCACGCACGCACGCACGCACACACACACACACACACACACACGAAGAAGGAGAGGGAGGAGGGAGAGGAAGAAGAAAAGAAGTAATGTTACTTACCGTCCTCCCCCGGGACCCGGTGCATCCACTCCTCGTCCGTGGCGAGCACCAGCTCTTCCTCGTCTTGCTCCATCTCGTCGTCCTCTGTCGCCGGCTTCTTGAAGATGAGCGAGAGCAAGAGCGCCGCTAGAAACACCTGAAGAACAAGAAAGGAGTCTCATCAGCAAGAGCGCCACTAGGAACACCTGAAGAACAAGGACGGAGTCTCATCAGCAAGAGCGCCGCTAGGAACACCTGAAGAACAAGGATGGAGTCTCATCAGCAAGAGCGCCACTAGGAACACCTGAAGAACAAGGACGGAGTCTCATCAGCAAGAGCGCCACTAGGAACACCTGAAGAACAAGGACGGAGTCTCATCAGCAAGAGCGCCGCTAGGAACACCTGAAGAACAAGGACGGAGTCTCAACAGAAAGAGCGCCGCTAGGAACACCTGAAGAACAAGGACGGAGTCTCATCAGCAAGAGCGCCGCTAGGAACACCTGAAGAACAAGGAAGGAGTCTCATCAGCAAGAGTGCCACTAGGAACACCTGAAGAACAAGGAAGGAGTCTCATCAGCAAGAGCGCCTCAAGGAACACCTGAAGAACAAGGAAGGAGTCTCATCAGCAAGAGCGCCGCTAGGAACACCTGAAGAACAAGGAAGGAGTCTCATCAGCAAGAGTGCCACTAGGAACACCTGAAGAACATGTAAGGAGTCTCATCAGCAAGAGCGCCACTAGGAACACCTGAAGAACAAGTAAGGAGTTTCATCAGCAAGAGCGCCACTAGGAACACCTGAAGAACAAGGAAGGAGTCTCATCAGCAAGGGTGCCACTAGGAACACCTGAAGAACAAGGAAGGAGTCTCATCAGTAAGAGCGCTGCTAGGAACACCTGAAGAACAAGGAAGGAGTCTCATCAGCAAGAGCGCCACTAGGAACACCTGAAGAACAAGTAAGGAGTTTCATCAGCAAGAGCGCCACTAGGAACACCTGAAGAACAAGGAAGGAGTTTCATCAGCAAGAGCGCCACTAGGAACACCTGAAGAACAAGGAAGGAGTCTCATCAGCAAGAGTGCCACTAGGAACACCTGAAGAACAAGGAAGGAGTCTCATCAGCAAGAGCGCCACTAGGAACACATGAAGAACAAGGACGGAGTCTCATCAGCAAGAGCGCCACTAGGAACACATGAAGAACAAGTAAGGAGTCTCATCAGCAAGAGCGCCAATAGGAACACATGAAGAACAAGTAAGGAGTTTCATCAGCAAGAGTGCCACTAGGAACACCTGAAGAACATGTAAGGAGTCTCATCAGCAAGAGCGCCACTAGGAACACCTGAAGAACAAGGACGGAGTCTCATCAGCAAGAGCGCCACTAGGAACACCTGAAGAACAAGGATGGAGTCTCATCAGCAAGAGCGCCACTAGGAACACCTGAAGAACAAGGACGGAGTCTCATCAGCAAGAGCGCCACTAGGAACACCTGAAGAACAAGGACGGAGTCTCATCAGCAAGAGCGCCACTAGGAACACATGAAGAACAAGTAAGGAGTCTCATCAGCAAGAGCGCCACTAGGAACACATGAAGAACAAGTAAGGAGTTTCATCAGCAAGAGCGCCACTAGGAACACCTGAAGAACATGTAAGGAGTCTCATCAGCAAGAGCGCCACTAGGAACACCTGAAGAACAAGGACGGAGTCTCATCAGCAAGAGCGCCACTAGGAACACCTGAAGAACAAGGACGGAGTCTCATCAGCAAGAGCGCCACTAGGAACACCTGAAGAACAAGGACGGAGTCTCATCAGCAAGAGCGCCACTAGGAACACCTGAAGAACATGTAAGGAGTCTCATCAGCAAGAGCGCCACTAGGAACACCTGAACAACAAGTAAGGAGTCTCATCAGCAATAGCGCCACTAGGAACACCTGAAGAACAAGTAAGGAGTTTCATCAGCAAGAGCGCCACTAGGAACACCCGAATAACAAAGACGGAGTCTCATCAGCAAGAGCGCCACTAGGAACACCTGAAGAACAAGGATTTAAACCGAGATTTAGTAAAACCAAGTATGCACATATTTTACGTATTGGAGCAGGAAAAGCAAAATGAACTCTAGTTGTTTGCCGATGGACACATTTAGAAAATCTACACCAAAAGCCGAATAAAGTTCACGACCATTTTCAGAATCTCTGTGAAGACACAGTCTAAGTTTGTTTCCTTCTATGTCCGGCCAAATTCAAGAAAAATGGAGGCAAGTCCACCAGTAGGACATGAGGAATACCTTAATGGGTTGCGTGAGGAAGTCCATCAGTAGGACAAGAGGAATACCTTAATGGGTTGCGTGAGGAAGTCCACCAGTAGGACATGAGGAATATCTTAATGGGATGTGTGAGGAAGTCCACCAGTAGGACATGAGGAATACCTTAATGGGTTGCGTGAGGAAGTCTATCAGTAGGACATGGGGAATACCTTAATGGGTTGTGTGAGGAAGTCCATCAGTAGGACAAGAGGAATACCTTAATGGGTTGCGTGAGGAAGTCCGTCAGTAGGACAAGAGGAATACCTTAATGGGTTGCGTGAGGAAGTCCATCAGTAGGACAAGAGGAATACCTTAATGGGTTGCGTGAGGAAGTCCATCAGTAGGATTTGAGGAATACCTTAATGGGTTGCGTGAGGAAGTCCATAAGTAGGACAAGAGGAATACCTTAATGGGTTGTTTGAGGAAGTCCATCAGTAGGACAAGAGGAATACCTTAATTGGTTGCGTGAGGAAGTCCATCAGTAGGACAAGAGGAATACCTTAATGGGTTGCGTGAGGCAGTCCATCAGTAGGACAAGAGGAATACCATAATGGGTTGCGTGAGGAAGTCCATAAGTAGGACAAGAGGAATACCTTAATGGGTTGCGTGAGGAAGACGGAGGTGAGGAAGGACACCAGCATCGACGTGATCCACTTCTTGCACTTGACGTCGGCGAACATGATGCCGTAGAACGTGACGAAGGCGGCCGACACCAGCACTGACACAGCCAGCAGTAACCAGGCAACCAGCGCGCACCACCATGGCAACGCAAATTTCCGCTTCTTGTCCTTCGACGTCGCTGTCGGCTCGATCTTGATCGCGGAGTTGTCGCTGGTTAACAAACTTTTGTTGTAATTTATATGTTGAAGACTGGTAAAACCTCAATGATCAGGTGACCTGAGTGGACCACTACACATAATCACACGAATACGCAAATGAATATACACGAAGTATTGAACAGGTATTGCAGTTTTCCTTACAAAATGAAAATTGTCAAAGTTCCTCCAATTTTAAGACAGGTAATAAGGGTGTATTTTCAAATTACAGACCTATTTCTTTGTTATAAAAATTCTCAAAAATTCTCGAAAAATTACGCAATGATAGATTGGACAATTTTTTTAACAAATATTACCTACTCCATGTCAGTATTGCTTTAGATCAAATATGTCAACATTTCATGCTTTATTGGAATTGGTTGAAGAGATTACTACTTCTCTAGATAAAAATTAATATGACATTGGCATAATATGTAGATCTAAAGAAAGCGTTTGATTAAAACATTATATTGTTATGGTATTCGTGATAAAACAATAGGTGGATTCTAAGTTACTTAGCTAATAGAAATCAGTATGTTCAGAATGACAATTGTGATTCTGAAGTATTTGTATCTTGTGGTGTTCCACGAGGTTCTGTTTAAGGAGCGAAGTTATTTATTTTTGACATTAATGTTTCAAAAGTTTTATATTATTAATTTATATTATTTGCAGATGATACTAACATGTTTTGCTGTGATAATGATATAAATGAACTTGTCCGGTTGACAAAAGACGAATTGAATAAGCCACATACGTGGTTTGCAGTAAACCAGTTATCTCTCAATGTGTCGAAAACAAATTATATGATTTTTAGAAATCGTAGCGTAAAGACACCTATCTCTTTACAGATAAACAATGAAGAAATCAACAGAATGAAATCACACAATTAGGTGTCTTGATTGATGCCAAGTTAACATCGAAGAATCATATATATCAAGGAAACTAAACTGTCTACGTTTTGTGCCATTATATACTGAGCCAACTTTGTGATTGATAAACGTGGCATGCTTATTTTATATAACTCTCTCTTTTAGCCTTACATTATGTATTGTAATGAAACATGGGGCAACAAATATATCTTACATTATGTACTGTACTGAAATATAGGGAAACACATATGTCTTACATTATGTACTGTATTAAAATATAGGGCAACACATATGTCTTACATTATGTATTGTATTGAAATATGGGGCAACAAATATGTCTTACATTATGTATTGTATTGAAATATGGGACAACACATATGTCTTACATTATGTACTGTATTGAAATATAGGGCAACACACGTGTCTTACATTATGTATTGTATTGAAATATGGGGCAACACATGTGTCTTACATTATGTACTGTATTGAAATATGGGGCAACACATATGCAACTAATGTAAATTGTTTTACAAAAAAGGTTATTCGGTTACTTTGTGGTGATAAGTGGTTGGACCACACATCTAGGCTTTCTTAATCTATGTATTCTCAAACTTCCAGATATAGTTGAGTTGAAAACTACTGTTATTATGTACAAGGCATATCATAATTCATCGCCAATGAATATACAAAAGCTGTTCATTCTGCATGACTCTACCTGACCATGCACTGGTCCATAACACAATTACCAATCAAAAAAGTTATTTAATGAGCTGTTGAAGTATTCATTGTTTTAAAAACAAATATACAGAAAACATATTCAAAAGTTATGTAGTAAATAACATTACTTTTAACATCACTTTAACGATGTTGGTCATCATCAGTTTGATTGTTGGTAGGTTAGAATAAATATCTAAAATTGCATGTAACTTATGCATGCTACTCTATATACTATCACTATGTCTTAACATATGTATTGCTGTAAGGAACGTATTATAAGTATTATACTTCCTGTTTGCCCTTTTTTCAACATTTCATTATTTAACAGTACTAACTCAATTGAAATTTTCTGCATTGTTTGTGTTGAAAATAAACTTCATTCATTCATTCATTGAGTAAATACCTTACAACAAGTGTAATTCTAGCAGCACAAGGGAAAATGTTGGCCGTATATATATGTGTGTGTGTGTGTGTGTGTGTGTGTGTGTGTGTGCGTGCGTGCGTGCGTGCGTGCGTGCGTGCGTGCGTGCGTGCGTGCGTGCGTGCGTGCGGGTGTGTGTGTGGGTGGGTGGGTGGGTGGGTGGGTGGGTGGGTGTGGGTGTGGGTGTGGGTGTGGGTGTGGGTGTGGGTGTGGGTGTGGGTGTGGGTGTGGGTGGGTGTGTTCGTTTTAAATAAGGTTCTAGGATGATAAATAATTGAACTTATATACAGACTTACCAATTGGTTCCAGGAAGGGGTTGTGCCAAATACCCAGGTTGGATGGGTTGTGTTGTGCCGGCCGTGACGGAAGACTCTGGCGATGCGGGAACACTCGTCACGTATCGCTGCATCGCCTCCTTGATGCGTGACGGCCGCTGTCTGCGTAGACGCGACTTGCGGAAGAGGAGAACGATGAGGAAGTTGACGGGAAACACGATCAGGTTGCTCACGACGCCCACATAGATCTGACAACACGGGACGTGTATGTGACAGGTGACGAATGTATGACAGGTGACGAATGTATGACAGGTGACGAATATATCCGAGAGACGGCGGGATGTGTAGACACACGAGTTATGTATGTAATATATATGTATGTATGTATGTATGTATGTATGTATGTATGTATGTATGTATGTATGTATGTATGTATGTATGTATGTATGTATGTATGTATGTATATATATATATATATATATATATATATATATATATATATATATATATATATATATATATATATATATATATATATATATATATATATATATATATATATATATATATGTAATAACGTAGTCACTGTAAATATAGTTAACATCATTGATCACGAGCATCACCGTCACATCGCCACCATCAATACCGTTGTCATTCTCATCAAGAACATCATATTCGTCATCCATACTGCTAGAATTATTGCTACGACTGGTTGTTCCGCTGTTGTTGTGGTGTCGTAGAAGACTTACCTGCCCGGGAGTGAGAGCGAAGGGGCCAAAGGCGAAGGCGGTCTGTGACTGGGCCACCGTGTCGTAGAAGACTTACCTGTTCGGGAGTGAGAGCGAAGGGGCCAAAGGCGAAGGCAGTCTGTGACTGGGCCACCGTGTCGTAGACGACTTACCTGTTCGGGAGTGAGAGCGAAGGGGCCAAAGGCGAAGGCAGTCTGTGACTGGGCCACCGTGTCGTAGAAGACTTACCTGTTCGGGAGTGAGAGCGAAGGGGCCGTTGGTGAAGGTGGTCTGTGACTGGGCCACCGTGTCGTAGAAGACTTACCTGTTCGGGAGTGAGAGAGAAGGGGCCGATGGTGAAGGTGGTATGTGACTGGGCCACCGTGTCGTAGAAGACTTACCTGTTCGTTAGTCAGAGCAAAGGGGCCGATGGTGAAGATGGTCTGTGACTGGGTCACCGTGTCGTAGAAGACTTACCTGTTCGTTAGTCAGAGCGAAGGGGCCGATGGTGAAGATGGTCTGTGACTGGGCCACCGTGTCGTAGAAGACTTACCTGTTCTGGAGTGAGAGCGAAGGGGCCGATGGTGAAGATGGTCTGTGACTGGGCCACCGTGTCGTAGAAGACTTACCTGTTCGTTAGTCAGAGCGAAGGGGCCGATGGTGAATATGGTCTGTGACTGGGCCACCGTGTTGTAGAAGACTTACCTGTTCGAGAGTGAGAGAGAAGGGGCCGATGGTGAAGATGGTCTGCGACTGGGCCACCGTGTCGTAAAAGACTTACCTGTTCGGGAGTGAGAGAGAAGGGGCCGATGGTGAAGATGGTCTGTGACTGGGCCACCGTATATTAGAAGACTTACCTGTTCGTTAGTCAGAGCGAAGGGGCCGATGGTGAAGATGGTCTATGACTGGGCCACCGTGTCGTAGAAGACGTACCTGTTCGGGAGTGAGGGCGAAGGGGCCGATGGTGAAGGTGGTCTGTGACTGGGCCACCGTGTCGTAGAAGACTTACCTGTTCGGGAGTGAGAGCGAAGGGGCCGATGGTGAAGGCAGTCTGTGACTGGGCCGCCGTTTCGTAGAAGAGCGCGTTCGCCAGCATACTGGTGTAGAGCAGACACAGGCAACACGACACCCTCTGTAGGACGAACACGTTTAAAGCAATCGATAACTTTCCCTGACATCATATTCAGCAAGTATGATTTCCAACAGTTGCTGCTTTTTGACTTCCCCCCTCGCACCGGTTTTTCAAAATCTACGCTTTTTTCAAAGAGAGAGGAGAGAGAGAGAGAGAGAGAGAGAGAGAGAGAGAGAGAGAGAGAGAGAGAGAGAGAGAGAGAGAGAGAGAGAGAGAGAGAGTGACTGGTGTTATTTATTAGGTTGTTTTAATATACTGTGTCGTGTGTTCAACTTGCATTGACACATTCTGTATTGCTATAAACGCATAACGTAACGTAACACCAGTAACACTGCACCGTACAATCTTAACGGTCTCCGAAACCCCGTCTGACGACACGAACTTACCCTCAAGCATAACTTAGTACTTAAAAGGGTTATGTTTTGAACACTCTATTGTGTAACACTTATGTGAGAAAGAACGCGATGCGCAGTATGTTAATGTGTTCTATAGATATAGACGATACTGGTGCTCGGGTGAAACAGAATCACAAATAGCAGCGCTATTATGTAACAGCTGTTCATTTCCGTACATTCCTGCTACCCGACATGAATCCCGGGTTTCATTATTGGGATCACATCCCATAAAGCGGTGGTGAAAATGACAGTGACGCCAACATAGCACACATCAAAGTACTGCTGTATTCAATGGTTGGGATGTTTGGAATCAACACACACGAAGCATGAACGGAATAGTAAACAGTTGACTATGTCGACGCCGGTTACCTGTAGACGTGTGAAGCGACTGTGCGGCGGCCGGCTGATCACGGAGAACCAGATGTGTTCATCTCCGAGGTTCTTGCGCGTCGCCTGACTGAACAAGTGCGAAAACTCGAGCATCTGATCCGACCCAGCTACAGTCAGTAGGTGGTCCACCTAGAGAACGGAGTGGGTATCACATGAAAGCCGCATCCATGTTTTCCTTTGTAATGTTACGAAACACAGTTTTTGAGCGCAGTCTGTAAGGAAGAAGAAAGATACTGTGACAGTCTGTAAGGTAGAAGAAAGATACTTTGACAGTCTGTAAAGTAGAAGAAAGATACTGTGACAGCCTGTAAGGTAGAAGAAAGATACTATGACAGACTGTAATGTAGAAGAAAGATACTGTGACAGTTTGTAAGGTAGAAGAAAGATATTGTGACAGTCTGTAAGGTAGAAGAAATATACTGTGACAGTCTGTTAGATAGAAGAAAGATACTGTGACAGTATGTAGGATAGAAGAAAGATACTGTGACAGTATGTAGGATAGAAGAAAGATACTGTGACAGTATGTAGGATAGAAGAAAGATACTGTGACAGTATGTAGGATAGAAGAAAGATACTGTGACAGTATGTAGGATAGAAGAAAGATAATATGACAATATGAGAAAAAAGTGGCTTGAAATAACGATACACGTACAAAACAACATTGTGCTGATGGGCCATCTTGATTTTATATATATCTTAAAATATGATAATTTATATTATGTTACTTGATGAAGCACACAAAGCTTACCTCTATATTTTTAGTTGCAGCTATATAGCCAATGTGTGATTTTTAAAAAAGAATTTAAGGCAATGCACTGGATTATATTAAAGGTCGACAAAAAAATGGCACCAAATATTTTACCCGTCAATATTCTCCAAAGAAAGGGTTTCTACTTGGTGGGAAATGCTAGAAGTAGGTGCACCAAGTATGGACCCAAGAACATAGACTGATCCATGCACACCGACTCACCTGTCCATCTCCCTCTTCGACGGCGAACCACTGATTGGCATTGAAGACAAACTTCTCCTTGGTCTGCAGGTCTTGTATGACGATGTGACGGAGATACCAGGAGGCGTACTGGCCGGCACCAGAGTTGTCATGCCAGATACGCATGTAGTTGAGGGAGCCGAGAGGCCTGCAAGAAACCGTGCATCGAGATCAATGGATCGTCTTTCTTTGTTCGCAGTTATGTGGCATGTAATCAGTTATGAGGCATGTAATCAGTTATGAGGCATGTAATCAGTTACGAGGCATGTAATCAACATCTCATTGTTTATAGTTTTCCGGCAAGCATTCTGGTCCAACACACTCCAGCTGATTTCGTTCGCTGACTATGGCAAACATTTACCATGACAATAATTAAACATTTTAGTTGTGTCGGTCACGTTTTAAACAACATTGCCAATCGTGTTTGGCAGAAATTCACACTAGGTAATAAAACATACGTTTCAGGCCCGTCCTCTGGGTTCTGAAAAGGGGGTTCGGGCGACGCGGGCGTCCACAATCAAAAGGAGATTTCTGGGATGATTTCTGAACAATTTTACTGTTAAACAAATACTTTTCTCCCGAATCCCCCCCCACAGAAGACGGGCATTCGCTTATATTTGTATACGACGCATCCTTGGCCACCCTACCTCGATACAGCCAACAGGAAGAAGTCTTTAGCGCCTCGCCGTAAGATCTTACGACTCTCGTCGGCGAGATCTCGCACGTCAGTTTCGTCCGCCTCGCCTGACAGGATGAACTGCACCTGTGTTGGCACAATGCACATTACGGTATACGCCTTAGGTCACCGTACCACGTTTGTTAGATATTTATACTGAAATATAAAACAAAATTGTCCCGTGTGTGAAAGCATAAAATAGACCAACAGAGATGACCGCCACTACATCTGATGTCGTCTATGTCTGCAAGAATACAAAATGTTGAAATATGCATAAGATAAACAACGTAGCCTGCAGCTACATTAGTGTGATATGCTAATTAATGATGATTTTAGTTGGGGTGGGTGACGCCAGCCGTTCAGTTCAATATAATTTGATCAGCGAATTTGTATTCGTCATTACTTTGTTGTTTTTCAAGCGGTAAATCAATCAATCAATCAATCAATCAATCAATCAATATCGTGAACTTGTTCCTCCGAAATGCGTTGTCTTACAATATTTATTACTGAAAACGTATAGTTGTTATAGTTATCATAGTTGTCGGAGTTGTCATAGTTGTCACAGTTGTCACAGTTGTCAATAGTTGTCAATAGTTGCTATAGTTGTCAAATTTGTCATAGTTGTCATAGTTGTCATAGTTGTCATAGTTGTCAATAGTTGTCAATAGTTGTCAATAGTTGCTATAGTTGTCATAGTTGTCATAGTTGTCATAGTTGTCACAGTTGTCACAGTTGTCACAGTTGTCACAGTTGTCAATAGTTGTCAATAGTTGCTATAGTTGCTATAGTTGCTATATTTGCTATAGTTGTCATAGTTGTCATAGTTGTCATAGTTGTCAATAGTTGTCAATAGTTGCTATAGTTGTCATAGTTGTCATAGTTGTCATAGTTCTTATAGTTGTCATATTTGTCAATAGTTGTCAATAGTTGCTATAGTTGTCATAGTTGTCATAGTTGTCATAGTTGTCATAGTTGTCATAGTTGTCATAGTTGTCATAGTTGTCATAGTTGTCATAGTTCTTATAGTTGTCATAGTTGTCATAGTTGTCATATGTGTCATAGTTGTCGTAGTTGTCGTAGTTGTCGTAGTTGTCGTAGTTGTCGTAGTTGTCATAGTTGTCATATTTGTCGTAGTTGTCGTAGTTGTCGTAATTGTCGTAGTTGTCATAGTTGTCATATTTGTCATAGTTGTCATAGTTGTCATAGTTGTCATAGTTGTCATAGTTATCATAGTTGTCATAGTTGTCATAGTTGTCATATTTGTCATAGATGTCATAGTTGTCATATTTGTCATAGATGTCATAGTTGTCATAGTTGTCATAGTTGTCATAATAGTCATAGTTGTCATAGTTGTCATAGTTGTCATAGTTGTCTTAGTTGTCATAGTTGTCATATTTGTCATAGTTGTCATGGTTGTTATAGTTGTCATAGTTGTTATAGTTGTCATAGTTGTCATAGTTGTCATAGTTGTCATAGTTGTCATAGTTGTCATAGTTGTCATAGTTGTCATAGTTGTCATAGTTGTAATAGTTATCATAGTTGTCATAGTTGTCATAGTTGTTATAGTTGTCATAGTTGTCATAGTTGTCATAGTTGTCATAGTTGTCATAGTTGTTATAGTTGTTATAGTAGTCATAGTTGTCATAGTTGTCATAGTTGTTATAGTTGTTATAGTTGTCATAGTTGTCATAGTTGTCATAGTTGTCATAGTTGTAATAGTTATCATAGTTGTTATAGTTGTCATAGTTGTTATAGTTGTCATAGTTGTCATAGTTGTCATAGTTGTCATAGTTGTCATAGTTGTCATAGTTGTTATAGTTGTTATAGTAGTCATAGTTGTCATAGTTGTCATAGTTGTTATAGTTGTTATAGTTGTCATAGTTGTCATAGTTGTCATAGTTGTCATAGTTGTTATAGTTGTTATAGTAGTCATAGTTGTCATAGTTGTTATAGTTGTCATAGTTGTCATAGTTGTTATAGTTTTCATAGTTGTCATAGTTGTCATAGTTGTCATAGTTGTTATAGTTGTCATAGTTGTTATAGTAGTCATAGTTGTTATAGTTGTTATTTCCAGTTTCGATATTATTAGTGATAATCATGCATAGTAAATATGTATGAAGCAGATCAATAAACCCATTGGAGGGTGGGGGGGGCAGTGGGAGAGGGAGAGGGGGAGAAAGAGAGGAAGATGGATAGGTAGAGGGAGAGAGAGATGGAGGGGCGAGGGAGAGGGAGGGAGAGAGGGGGGAGAAAGAGAGGTAGAGGGAGAGAGGGGGAGAGGGATGGGCGAGAGGGGAGAGAGGGGTGAGAGAGATGGAGAACGTTCGACCCTGACCTTGGAGTCGCAGGCAGCGTTACGCCGTGACCCTGTCTGCACTGTGATCTCGTACAGATACTTGTCGTTGGGGTCGTTGTCTGGCAGAGGAGTCACACCCAACTGAAACAGACGTCACACTCAACTGAAACAGACGTCACACCCAACTGAAACAGACGACACACCCAACTGAAACAGACGACACACCCAACTGAAACAGACGTCACACCCAACTGAAACATCACACCGAACTGAAACATACGTCACATCCAACTGAAACAGACGTCACACCTAACCAAAACAGGCGTCACACCCAACTGAAACAAACATCACACCCAACTGAGACAGGCGTCACACCCAGCTGAAACAGACGTGATATCCAACCGAAACATGTCACATCCAACTGAAACAAGTATCACACCCGACTGAAACAGCCGAACAATCACCACTAGTTTTTAATGAGAAGTTTAATAAACAAGTATAGTCCATATACTTTTTTTCGCAGAGAACTACATCCAAAGTTACGTCATAAAATTACATCAGTCACTCCACACACAAATTTACATCACAAAGTTACCTTGAAGACATCTTTTCGGTCCTGGTGCCGAGCCCAGATCGCCGCCAGAACGAAGACGACCAGGATGACGATCTCGGCGATGTAGAGAGTCGGGTTCTTGTAGAACTCGGCGTTGCTGAAGACAAAGTTCCAGTCGATCTTGTTGGGTTGGACGACGAGCCCTCCCCCAAACACCGTTGCATGACTGCACCGACACTGTGTCCTTGAGACCTCCGTCTCCGCCCCCACCTGCCGATGAGAATGTTTTCTTTCACAGGTGCGCAGACAGGTGTCGCAAGATGCAGTTTCTCGGGGTAGGTTGTGTGCTTGCGTGCCAAATATATTTTTTCCAGGTTCACACGGTCCAGCTATCGCCATGTGGTGTGTTTTCTTATTTTGTAAAAACTAAAAGGAGTTTAATACAAGTTGATTAACTTTAATTAGTATACATGGTTCGCTAAAGTGGCATGCTAAAGTGGCACGCTAAAGTGGCACGCAGTCCATATTTTCAGAGGTTACGTATATTATTTCACAGTGTGCTAATTAATATGAATATCGTGCCACATCGAGCCATATTTGAAAGAAACCAATACAAATCAGATGGTGTATATTTTAATTACACCAATTGTTCACTGAAAAACATAACTTTAAATTATAATAATTATTTGACTTGTTTCAATTCGAATATTGTCCCGGTTACATTTAACAAAAATAAGTCCTAACATGCCAACATTCCAAACTATATAATATCAAAGGTCTACAGGGAATATGTAATTATATCAATAACTCCAAATATGGGCCTTAATTAGAAACATTGTCATTGGTCGTAGGGCCTGCTGGTGTACAACTTGTGCAGACCTTTGATGGAAATATGTTCTTGCGTTCTGATATATCATACAAACTTACCACACAACCACCGGCGTCCCAGGTGGCGCTGTCCTCGTTGTAGAAATAGCACCCGGAAGTGAAGACGCGCAGCAGATAGGATGTGCTGAAACAGATAGGATGTGCTGAAACAGATAGGATGTGCTGAAACAGTTGACGAGGAATAGTTGAAAAGAATAGGAAGGAGACTGACATTTAACAAGAATGCCCAAGGGCGGATTCAGGGGTGTCCATCAAATGCCAGGGCACCCCCCCCCCTTATTCCAACCTGATTTTGCAGAACCATGTAATGAATTGTGCATCGAGAAGGTTTCCACCGAGTACATTAGATACAGTTTCTTCAATGTCTAACCAAGGCGGCAACTGAAACGAGAAAGATATATATTATATATATATATATATATATATATATATATATATATATATATATATATATATATATATATATATATATATATATACGGGGATGATTTTTTGGAGGTGAATCACGACACCGCACTACCTGAACTGTCCCGTGCCATTGGCCGGCGGTGGCGGCGGATTCGTCGCGTTGTACAAGTCGTGTTCCTCGGGGGACAGCTCCCGAACCCCAATGACGACCTTCCCCTTTCGGTTAGCCACCAGGCGGTTGTCCAGGAAGACGGCGTAGGGGTTGGTGACGTCAGACCCTGAAACATTTAATTTCACTTCTATGAGCAATGCAAAGCGGCACTGTGGTGTCAGATAAATGAACTAGAAGCCTGGAAGGTTTCAATGGCAAAAAGCAGTAGTCGTTCCTGAAATTAAGAAGAATAACCCTTTGCTGCGTACGCGACATGCACATACCCAAAGCCGACACTTACCGGTCGCTCGCATGGTCCGCGGCACGGTTTGAAGGTAATCCCAGCCAGCGTCGTCGCCGGAGAGACGAGGGAACTGGTGGAAGCGGACGAGAACGAGGAGCTGGACGGTCGGGTCGTCAGGGCGGATGTCGATATGCACCGACGAGTCGTCCGTCGTCACGGCAAACGAGTGGTAGAACAACTCGCTGAGAGAGAGGAGGCGCAAGTTGCAATAAAGTCTATGTTAACTAACAACCCAAGGAAATAAATACATTTAAAACAACTTATGATATAGTGAATGTCAGAGTGAAGTAGTCTGGGCAAGTTTGTTCACTCCACATTACCCCAAACATACCCACCAACGGAAACAGTTTTCACCCTAACTGTGCTACTTGTTCTAGTTGGACAAACACCATCTGTTCCTATATTAGAGTTGGGTAGGTTGGCGGTGATATTGTGAGCCTACCTAAAGTTAGGTAGGTTGGTGGTGATATTGTGAGCCTACCTAGAGTTGGGTAGGTTGGCCGTGATGTTGAGAGCCTACCTAGAGTTGGGTAAGTTGGCGGTGATGTTGCGAGCCTACCTAGAGTTGGGTAGGTTGGCGGTGATGTTGCGAGCCTACCTAGAGTTGGGTAGGTTCGTGGTGATATTGCGAGCCTACCTAGAGTTGGGTAGGTTGGCGGTGATGTTGCGAGACTACCTAGAGTTAGGTAGGTTGGCGGTGATGTTGCGAGCCTACCTAGAGTTGGGTAGGTTGGCGGTGATGTTGCGAGCCTACCTAGAGTTAGGTAGGTTGGCGGTAATGTTGCGAGCCTACCTAGAGTTGGGTAGGTTGGCGGTGATGTTGCAAGCCTACCTAGAGTTGGGTAGGTTGGCGGTGATGTTGCGAGCTTCAGCCACCACGAGTCCGGGGTCTCTGGGGATGATCATCTCAATAGGCTCCTCAGTGTCAGTGATCGCCATCGACTCGCCGTCTTCCTCGAACAGGTCGAGAGTCAACAAGCTCGACGTCTTCCGCACTTTCTCGTCGTTCTGGATGCTTCTGAATATGTTGAAGGGCGTCGCCTTCATCTGAAGCCGACAGTGGTAAATATGGGGTAGGTACTTTACAGGGCGGGGTTCTCGATACCGAATGATAGACTGTTAGTTTTAACAGAAGATACTATTTTGGCATACATATGGTGTATGTTTAACATAAAATGGTGTAGTAATAACATTTATATAAACAGTTGTTTCTGACAAGTCAACAAGGTCCTAGGGAAATGTGTAGGTTATGCGTAGCTCAGCGCAAGTGAACCTGTAATAAAGCAGTGAGCAGCAAATCTGGGAAAACGGTAACATATATAAAGAAAGCGAGAGGGAAAGAAGGAGGAAGTAGGGGAGGAAGGGTGGGAGGGAGGGAGCGAGGGAGGGAGGCAGGGAGGGAGAGACGAGGGAGAAGGGGCGGGAGGAGTTGTGGGAGGGAGGGAGACAACGGGAGAGAGAAGGAGAGGTAGAAAGAGAGAAAGAGAAATCGAGACAGAGGGAAGATAAGGAGAGAGAGAGAGAGGGAGAGAGAGAGAGAGAGAGAGAGAGAGAGAGAGAGAGAGAGAGAGAGAGAGAGAGAGAGAGAGAGAGACGGAGACGGAGACGGAGACGGAGACGGAGACGGAGACGGAGACGGAGACGGAGACGGAGACAGAGACAGAGAGATGAAGAGGGAAAGGAGAAAGGTATACTGGTGGAGGAGAGGGAGGGGGAGAGAACGACAAAGGGGGGGACAGAATACGAAGCACAATTCTACACTTAATTATGTTCTGAAAGTAGTTACGTACGACAATGACGATGACGTCACTGTCGGAACAGTTTGGCCGGCGAGGGACGAGGGAGCACCAACGGGGTAGTCGGAAAGACCCGCGCCCTTCCTCCAGGAGTCGCCCCGTCACGTGGACTGCCGCCGTCTTGTTGACGGTGATGCACAGCTTGGGCGTCGTGATGACGACAGCGCCCTCGCCCGGCACGAGAGAGGCCATCAACGCCGCGGCCAGCGTGTCGAGGGCCTGACGCACTGTGTCGACCACGTCGTCCGCCTGAAACCGTGCAATGCTTGCGTGTGTGCATGCGTGCATGCGTACGTGCGTGCGTGCGTGCGTGAGTGCGTGCATACGTGAGTGCGTGTATGCGTCTGTACGTACACACATGAACAAGAATGAATGAAGAATGACGTCGTTTGTTCCACACAACTATCGGCCAACCACGTGATCAAATGCTGTACAACCCTAACCTTACAACCCTAACCCAACACGTTATATTCTTCAATAACCTTTAATATACCCTGACTTCACTTCACTTACATACCCTTACATTACTACTCCTGCACTGTGCACGTAGCCACTTTGATTGCAGTCGTTCAGACATAAGTTCTGTATAGTTCGTTAGCGATGTACTGTACCGTCTTTGACTGAACAATCGAGTTTGTTTCACTTTTCAATCGTTTCTTCGCTTTCTGACTCGTCAGGCTGTCTAGACCTATAAGCAAGAGAAACGGACATCGGTGTAATTAAAATCAAAGTCTTGTCGACACGAACAGACGGCTCCCGACCGAGTCCGCTGCTCAGACCGATAGAGGAACGTTGTCACAACGACGTCCCAGTCATGATATTATAACACGACACTTGGCTACGATCATCGACGAACAGACTTTCACCGTTAAATTAATTCACTCTACCAACTTCAACGTTTGATTATGCCATTAACTCAGTGTTTGATTATACCAGGATCGCAAATTAATGAGCATTATAGACCCTACATTGCAATGAAGCTAGCGGCATATATAATATTGGACCTTTTACAACCGGCTGGCGTTGGTTTGAAGGGCTTTCGTTATATGCTTGTAGTTGCTTTCTTTTATGTAAACCCTGGGGGAAAGGGAACTTTCTGTTATGTAAACCCTGGGGGAAAGGGAGCTTTCTTTTATGTAAACCCTGGGGGAAAGGGAACTTTCTTTTATGTAAACCCTAGGGGAAAGGGAGCTTTCTTTTATGTAAACCCTGGGGGAAAGGGAACTTTCTTTTATGTAAACCCTAGGGGAAAGGGAGCTTTCTTTTATGTAAACCCTAGGGGAAAGGGAGCTATCTTTTATGTAAACCCTAGGGGAAAGGGAGCTTTCTTTTATGTAAACCCTAGGGGAAAGGGAGCTTTCTTTTGTGTAAACCCTAGGGGAAAGGGAGCTTTCTTTTGTGTAAACCCTAGGGGAAAGGAAGCTTTCTTTTATGTAAACCATAGAGGAAAAGGAGATTTCTTTTATGTAAACCCTAGAGGAAAGGAAGCTTTCTTTTATGTAAACCATAGAGGAAAGGGAGCTTTCTTTTATGTAAACCCTGGGGGAAAGGGAGATTTCTTTTATGTAAACCATAGAAGAAAATGAGATTTCTTTTATGTAAACCCTAGAGGAAAGGAAGCTTTCTTTTATGTAAACCATAGATGAAAGGGAGCTTTCTTTTATGTAAACCACAGAGGAAAAGGAGATTTCTTTTATGTAAACCCTAGGGGAAAGGAAGTTTTCTTTTATGTAAACCATAGAAGAAAGGGAGATTTCTTTTATGTAAACCCTAGAGGAAAGGAAGCTTTCTTTTATGTAAACCATAGAGGAAAGGGAGCTTTCTTTTATGTAAACCCTGGGGGAAAGGGAGATTTCTTTTATGTAAACCATAGAAGAAGGGAGCTTTCTTTTATGTAAACCACAGAGGAAAGGGAGCTTTCTTTTATGTAAACCCTAGGGGAAAGGGAGCTTTCTTTTATGTAAACCATAGAAGAAAGGGAGATTTCTTTTATGTAAATCATAGGGGAAAGGGAGCTTTCTTTTATGTAAACCATAGAGGAAAGGGAGATTTCTTTTATGTAAACCATAGAAGAAGGGAGCTTTCTTTTATGTAAACCATAGAGGAAAGGGAGCTTTCTTTTATGTAAACCATAGAGGAAAGGGAGCTTTCTTTTATGTAAACCCTGGGGGAAAGGGAGATTTCTTTTATGTAAACCATAGGGGAAAGGGAACTTTCTTTTATGTAAACCATAGAGGAAAAGGAGCTTTCTTTTATGCAAACCCTGGGGGAAAGGGAGCTTTCTTTTATGTAAACCATAGAAGAAAGGGAGCTTTCTTTTATGTAAACCCTAGGGGAAAGGGAGCTTTCTTTAATGTAAACCCTGGGGGAAAGGGAGCTTTCTTTTATGTAAACCATAGAGGAAAGGAAGCTTTCTTTTATGTAAACCATAGGGGAAAGGGAGCTTTCTTTAATGTAAACCCTGGGGGAAAGGGAGCTTTCTTTTATGTAAACCATAGAGGAAGGGAAGCTTTCTTTTATGTAAACCCTAGGGGAAAGGGAGCTTTCTTTAATGTAAACCCTGGGGGAAAGGGAGCTTTCTTTTATGTAAACCATAGAGGAAAGGAAGCTTTCTTTTATGTAAACCATAGGGGAAAGGGAGATTTCTTTTATGTAAACCATAGAGGAAAAGGAGCTTTCTTTTATGCAAACCCTGGGGGAAAGGGAGCTTTCTTTTATGTAAACCCTAGGGGAAAGGGAGCTTTCTTTAATGTAAACCCTGGGGGAAAGGGAGCTTTCTTTTATGTAAACCATAGAGGAAAGGAAGCTTTCTTTTATGTAAACCATAGGGGAAAGGGAGCTTTCTTTAATGTAAACCCTGGGGGAAAGGGAGCTTTCTTTTATGTAAACCATAGAGGAAAGGAAGCTTTCTTTTATGTAAACCCTAGGGGAAAGGGAGCTTTCTTTAATGTAAACCCTGGGGGAAAGGGAGCTTTCTTTTATGTAAACCATAGAGGAAAGGAAGCTTTCTTTTATGTAAACCATAGGGGAAAGGGAGCTTTCTTTTATGTAAACCCTGGGGGAAAGGGAGCTTTCTTTTATGTACATCCTAGGGGAAAGGGAGCTTTCTTTTATGTAAACCCTAGGGGAAAGGGAGCTTTCTTTTATGTAAACCCTAGGGGAAAGGGAGCTTTCTTTTATGTAAACCCTAGGGGAAAGGGAGCTTTTGAATATTTCTCCACTCTCGACCCACACTAACAGAAGAACGCCGTCAACTTATTCATATTACAGAGTAGTTTGTGGTATTTTAATTTATCCTCCAATGTTATCGACTCAGTTAACGTTCCAGTGATAATATTATAACAGCATTACACGACTTGGCTACGATCTTCAAAATTTAACAAGATTGCCGTCCAAAGCAAAGGCCCAGATGGCAAATGGACAAGGAAGCGATTGGTTTATCGAGAGTCAATAATTCTTCATCTATGTGTAACCCGCCCTCCTGAGATACGTTTTAACCTTGTTTTTAAACATATTCACGCTGCTAGCAGTTACACAATCTATAAAGTAGATAATTTGTTCAATTCATTTATTGTCCTTTGTGAGAACGAGTAGTTCCTAATATACAATCTACACTGATCCTTTACTAATGTTACCTCATGTCCTCTAGTTCTACTATCTTTCTTGAGTGAAAAAAACATATTTCTATCAACATTTTTATACCCATTCAATATCTTAAAAACTTCAATCTGATCTCCTCTTAACTTCCTTGTCTCTAGGGTTGTTAAACCACTTTCTTTTAGGCGCTCCTCGTAACTAAGGTCTCTCAGTTCTGGAATCATTTTAGTTGCTGTCCTCAGTATTCGTTCACGCGTATCTACATCCTTCTTACGATATGGTATCCACGCTTGTACACAGTATTCTAAATGAGGTCTAACTATTGCTTTATACAGAGGTATAATTGTTTTTCCCTTGTATGTTATATTTCTTCTAATCGACCCAATAATTTGATTACCCTTTGTAGCTGCAATACCACACTGCTCTGAAACTTTCATAACAGCACTTATTGTTACTCCTAAATCCTTTTCTTTTACAGTAGTACCCATAACAGTATCTCCCATTTTATATAGTTTACATCCATGTTCCCGTGTCCTGTATGTAGGCATTTACATTTCCCAAAATTTAATAACATCTGCCATTTTTCATATATATATATATTAAGAATAATAAAGGTCCTAAGACTGATCCTTGTGGTACCCCACTCAAAACTGATTTCCATTGTGAAACTTCTCCATCTACTACAACACGCTTCTTCTGCCAGACAGCCGTTGTCCTGATTTCACCGAGAACGAGTATCCATATATGGCAAATATAGGAATTAGAGCCCCGATGATTTTCTCGATTGTAGTCGACTGCATGATGACAACTTCGAAGAATCGACTATAATAGTCAACTATCACCAGCAGATTTTCGCCCGTAGGCAAAGGTCCCATTATGTCTATGGCAACGTCTTGCCACCGTCCTGTTGGTGGTTCAGTTCTTTGCATTGGCTCTGGCGGACTCAGTTGACTCACAACTTGACATCCATGACATGATCTGCAAATTTTCTCAGCATCATTGTCCATTCTCTTCCACCATACTTTGCTTCTGAGCCGCAGTTTCATATTTACGATCCCTGATTTAGTCGTGAGAGCGCATCAGCAATGTTTGTTTTCCCTGGCCGGTAGGTCACCTTGTACTGGTACCCTTGAAGACGAAACACCCATCTTTCTATCCTCGCCGATGGCTTCGATGTTCTGCTGTAGATGCATTCCAACGGTTTGTGGTCCGTCTCCAGTTCGAATTCACGTCCATACACATACAGGTGAAATCTTTCCCATGTGAACTTCTGATCCTTTCTGGTGAGGATTCTTAGTGGTTCGGCCACCTCTGCGAAGTTCGGCAGGAACTTGGCAGAATGTTGCACAAGTCCGAGAAATGATATCACTTCTGATGCATTCTTTGGGCTTTGTGCGTTTACGATCGCATCTATCTTCTCTTCATTTGGCGTGATCCCCTGTTTCCCCAGGTCATGGCCGTAAAATGTCAGTCGAGGTAATCTGAACTTGCATTTACTGCCGTTCAGTGTTAAGCCACACTCCTTGAGACGATTCAGCACGGCAAACAAGTTCTCGTCGTGTTCCTTGACGCCTCGTCCATGTACGATCACGTCGTCTGCTATGTTTGCTGCTCCCTTGCAGTCTCGCAGTACATCCTTCACGATCTTCTGATAGTTCTCAGGTGCTGAGGCAATGCCAAACATTAGCCTGCGATACCTGTACAATCCTCGGTGTGTCACGAATGTAGTTATTTCCCGTGACTCCTCTGCCAGCTCCACTTGGTGGAATCCCCATTTGAGGTCTAGCTTGCTGAACACCGTCGACCCACTTAACTCTTGGAGAACTTCCTCAATGGTCAGAATAGGATGTCTCTCTCTCTCTCTCTCTCTCTCTCTCTCTCTCTCTCTCTCTCTCTCTCTCTCAATTGCCTCGTTGGCTCTTCGCATGTCTACACAGATACGTATGTCGCCATCTGGTTTGGGTACTACTACAAGAGGTGATAACCATGTCGTTGGTGTGTTCGAAACTTCTTCGATGATCTCTTTCTCCAGTAGCTCATCCAGTTTCTTCTCTACTTTCTCTCGTAGACCGAATAGCAAATGACGTACTGGTTGCGCGATGGTTGTACGGTTTGGTCGACGTGTAACTTCAGTTGGTAATTCTTGAGTTTTCCCACGCCCGCAAATACATCTGCGAACTGTCAGCAGCAGTCCCCGCTTCTGTGGTGGAGTAGGTGTGTGGGTGTTCGGGGGGTCCAACCCTCAACACATCTAGCTTTTCAGCTGTACGTCTTCCGAGTAGTGTTTTACCGATCCCTTTTATGACAGTGAATTCACCTTCACACTTCCTGTCATTAGTTTCTTCTTGCTTTCTTTCACATAAACTCAATTGGGAAAGAAGCTCTTGAGAATTTCAGTATTGCCGACAATCGCAGAGTAGCGGAGTACCTGCCTATCTTTGAAAGAGTATGGACTCCTAGGCATAGGGCCTGATCTGAAGTAATATAAATATACTATATACAATATACTGGTTGAGAATAACACATAATAGCAGGAACGGAAAGTATTTGTTCCTGACTCACGCTCCCTCTTGCTCTCCCAGTTCGTGTCGTAATAGTAATAGTCGGTCTCGGCCGCCGCGTCGATGTCCCGCAGCAGACCGTTGTCTATGGCGAACGTCGACGCCTGCAAGGAAAGATTGGCTCACGTAGAACGGGTAGAATGGGTCGACGATCATTACTGACACATGTTCGTACATGCGCACGCATGTACGAACATGCGCGTGCGCGTGCGCGTGCGTGTGTATGTGCAGTTTTTAGATCAAATAATGTAAATACGTCGTCTTTATCCAAACGTTATATTGCTACTGTTCTAAACGTTATACTGCTACTGTTCTAAACGTCATATTGCTACTGTTCTAAACGTCATATTGATACTGTTCTAAATGTTATATTGCTACTGTTCTAAACGTTATATTGCTACTGTTCTAAACGTTATACTGCTACTGTTCTAAACGTTATATTGCTTCTGTTCTAAACGTTATATTGCTACTGTTCTAAACGTTATATTGCTACTGTTCTAAACGTCATATTGCTACTGTTCTAAACGTCATATTGCTACTGTTCTAAACGTTATATTGCTACTGTTCAAACCTTATATTGCTACTGTTCTAAACGTTATATTGCTACTGTTCTAAACGTTATATTGCTACTGTTCTAAACGTTATATGGCTACTGTTCTAAACGTTATATTGCTACTGTTCTAAAGGTTATATTGCTACTGTTCTAAACGTTATATGGCTACTGTTCTAAACGTTATATTGCTACTGTTCTAAACGTTATATTGCTACTGTTCTAAACGTTACATTGCTACTGTTCTAAACGTTACATTGCTACTGTTCTAAACGTTATATTGCTACTGTTCTAAACGTTATATGGCTACTGTTCTAAACGTTATATTGCTACTGTTCTAAACGTTATATTGCTACTGTTCTAAACGTTATATGGCTACTGTTCTAAACGTTATATGGCTACTGTTCTAAACGTTATATTGCTACTGTTCTAAACGTTATATTGCTACTGTTCTAAACGTTATATTGCTACTGTTTTAAACGTTATATTGCTACTGTTCTAAACGTTATATTGCTACTGTTCTAAACGTTATATTGCTACTGTTCTAAACGTTATATTGCTACTGTTCTAAACGTTATATTCCTACTGTTCTAAACGTTATATTCCTACTGTTCTAAACGTTATATTCCTACTGTTCTAAACGTTATATTGCTACTGTTCTAAACGTTATATTGCTACTGTTCTAAACGTTATATTGCTACTGTTCTAAACGTTATATTGCTACTGTTCTAAACGTCATATTGCTACTGTTCTAACCGTTATATTGCTACTGTTCTAAACGTTATATTGCTACTGTTCTAAACGGTCTCGGTTTACTTGATTATGCATCTTTAAAAAAATTATCAGAGGAAGTATTGCAGGCATTATCACCGACACCGACACCGACACCGACACCGACACCGACACCGACACCGACACCGACACCGACACCGACACCGACACCGACACCGACACCGACACTGACCCACCTCGAGGATGTTGCCGGACGTCTCGATGAGCGAGGCGACGGTCGACACGAGGAGTTCCTTGGGTGCCGTGGCCGCCAACTTGGCCACGGTGTCAGCCATCTCTCCCAGCGACACGGCCAGGGCTTTCTGAACGACAGAGACAACGTCAACACCAGTCGACACGTACACGTTACTTGGTGACATGTACACGCTACTTGGTGACATGTACACGTTACTTGGTGACATGTACACGCTACTTGGTGACACGTACACGTTACTTGGTGACATGTACACGCTACTTGGCGACATGTACACGTTACTTGGTGACATGTACACGTTACTTGGTAACATTTACACGCTACTTGGTGACATGTACACGTTACTTGGTGACATGTACACGCTACTTGGTGACATGTACACGTTACTTGGTGACATGTACACGCTACTTGGTGACATTCAGTTCACTGTTTCGGTGGCTTTAGTCACTTGGTGAAAATCACTTTGGCTAAAAAAAATGCCAATTAAGAAAAATAGTAGCGGACATACGAAGAGTGGTTATGGTATATACTTGGGTTTGTGCCGTCACAAGATGCATCCAAGCAGACTGTTTGTAAGACAGGACGGCAGGGGGAGTAGTGGGGTGTGTAGGGAAGGAGAGAGCGAGGGTGGATCCATGTATAAGGGAAGCATGCACGAGGAAGGAAAGGGAAGGGTGAAGGGGAGGAAAGAGAGTGGGGTGTAGGGACAACATTATTAAAATCGATGTGTCGCGATTTCCTAGCAAAAGGAAAGCCACAGTGGGTCGCCGGCTTCAGCAGTGCACCAGGCTTCAGCAGTGCACCAGGCTTCAGCAGTGCACCAGGCTTCAGCAGTGCACCAGGCTTCAGCAGTGCACCAGTTACAGAAACCTCCTCCGTGGGGCGTGTGGTGATGTTGAGGGTACATACCTGGGCAGGGCGTGATACCTCCTCCGTGGGGTGTGTGGTGATGTTGAGGGTACATACCTGGGCAGGGCGTGAGACCTCGTCCGTGGGGCGTGTGGTGATGTTGAGGGTACATACCTGGACGGGGCGTGATACCTCCTCCGTGGGGTGTGTGGTGATGTTGAGGGTACATACCTGGGCGGGGCGTGAGACCTCCTCCGTGGGGCGTGTGGTGATGTTGAGGGTACATACCTGGGCGGGGCGTGAGACCTCCTCCGTGGGGTGTGTGATGATGTTGAGGGTACATACCTGGGCGGGGCGTGAGACCTCCTCCGTGGGGCGTGTGATGATGTTGAGGGTACATACCTGGGCAGGGCGTGAGACCTCCTCCGTGGGGTGTGTGATGATGTTGAGGGTATATACCTGGGCAGTTCGTGAGACCTCCTCCGTGGGGCGTGTGATGATGTTGAGGGTACATACCTGGGCGGGGCGTGAGACCTCCTCCGTGGGGCGTGTGATGATGTTGAGGGTATATACCTGGGCGGGGCGTGAGACCTCCTCCGTGGGGTGTGTGATGATGTTGAGGGTACATACCTGGGTGTGGCGTGAGACCTCCTCCGTGGGGCGTGTGATGATGTTGAGGGTACATACCTGAGCGGGGCGTGAGACCTCCTCCGTGGGGTGTGTGATGATGCTGAGGGTACATACCTGGGCGGAGCGTGAGACCTCCTCCGTGGGGCGTGTGATGATGTTGAGGGTACATACCTGGGCGGAGCGTGAGACCTCCTCCGTGGGGCGTGTGATGATGTTGAGGGTACATACCTGGGCGGGGCGTGAGACCTCCTCCGTGGGGCGTGTGATGATGTTGAGGGTACATACCTGAGCGGGGCGTGAGACCTCCTCCGTGGGGCGTGTGATGATGTTGAGGGTGCTCGT
Organism: Lamellibrachia columna; assembly: GCA_963662155.1. Classification (NCBI taxonomy): domain Eukaryota; kingdom Metazoa; phylum Annelida; class Polychaeta; order Sabellida; family Siboglinidae; genus Lamellibrachia; species Lamellibrachia columna. Next base: position 61,117,753 of record OY759266.1, read on the forward strand.
CACCAGTTTAATGGTGTTGAGAGTCTGCTTGGTGAGGCCAGTCAGAGAAACGATCATCTCGGTGCGAACCTGCAACAACGAGCTATTGTCAGTAATCATATCGCATTATCCACTTCCCGACTACACAGTCATGTCGTTTTTGTATAAATCCGTATTTTGACGTGAAATTCTGTACAAATCCATATAAATCCGTATGAAAGTTGGCATTAGTTAATCGGTATATAGCATTCATGTTCCGATGGTGTGTCGTCGTGTATCAGGCTTCGAGATATATCTATATCAACAAATCGGACACGGTCTACTGACTATTTGTGCTACTCTGCCAGCGTCTCGGATGATTAAGGGGCGCTGCCAGTGGCAAATGTTCCATTTAATATAATTATTGAATTCGAAACGTTACATTGGGAAGAACAGAACATTTGTAAAGTTAGAACGTCAGAATATATGTTTTCTCCAACCTTGGCTCGTTTATCTCTCTCTTCTTCATACTTCTCTCTGGTTTCCTCGCTCGATGGATCCTCTGGCGTCTGACACAAACAATCCATACCTGTTTGAATCTAGTGTATTATTATTATTATTATTAGTATGAAGACTGTGTTTATTGTCGATATTTTCGCCAATCTTGTATTATCAAAATGGTCCGCTGTGATTAAGATTATCTACAAAAGATGCTCTTAATCGAGTTGCTGTTAATAATCGAGGAATTCGAATACAGAAATTAATTTGATTCGTCTTCACCACAGCATCCGTGCTTGTGCATTCTGGTAGTAGCAGTTCCTATAGATTGTGAACTTTGCCCAAAGTCACAAGCTTGTATATTTTTATAACATCAAAAAGTGACAAAACAAAAGCTGACGTACGTGTTCGTGTGTCGACGCGGTGTACGCTGGACCGTAACCAGTGGACGTTTTCTTCACCGCTATATCGCCACCGTAAGCTTTAAACGGTAAATGTTGACATTATGTATAGACAATGATGCGTGCTTCTGAATGATGTTTATCACTGTGTGCGTGCGCGCGTGCGTGCGTGTGTGCGTTCATGTGTGACGCGCGTACGTATGTGCGTTCATGTGTGACGCGCGTACGTATGTGCGTTCATGTGTGACGCGCGTACGTATGTGCGTACGTATGTGTGTACACGTCTTATTGCTGTTTCTGTACGAAAATCAGCTAACCTTTTGGGGCGTCGCGATTCTGAAAATTCGTAAATATCACGAAGCTTTGCTACAGTTCTAAGATATACGTGAGAAACTGTAGACATGTAAATATCACGAAGCTTTGCTACAGTTCTAAGATATACGTGAGAAACTGTAGATATGTAAATATCACGAAGCTTTGCTACTTCTAAGATATACGTGAGAAACGGTAGATATGTAAATATCACGAAGCTTTGCTACTTCTAAGGTATACGTGAGAAACTGTAGACATGTAAATATCACGAAGCTTTGCTACAGTTCTAAGATATACGTGAGAAACTGTAGACATGTAAATATCACGAAGCTTTGCTACTTCTAAGATATACGTGAGAAACTGTAGACATGTAAATATCACGAAGCTTTGCTACAGTTCTAAGATATACGTGAGAAACTGTAGACATGTAAATATCACGAAGCTTTGCTACAGTTCTAAGATATACGTGAGAAACTGTAGATATGTAAATATCACGAAGCTTTGCTACTTCTAAGATATACGTGAGAAACTGTAGACATGTAAATATCACGAAGCTTTGCTACAGTTCTAAGATATACGTGAGAAACTGTAGACATGTAAATATCACGGAGCTTTGCTACAGTTCTAAGATATACGTGAGAAACTGTAGACATGTAAATATCACGAAGCTTTGCTACAGTTCCAAGATATACGTGAGAAACTGTAGACATGTAAATATCACGAAGCTTTGCTACAGTTCTAAGATATACATGAGAAACTGTAGACATGTAAATATCACGAAACTTTGCTACAGTTCTAAGATACAGTGTATACGTGAGAAACTGTAGACATGTAAATATCACGAAGCTTTGCTACTTCTAAGATATACGTGAGAAACTGTAGACATGTAAATATCACGAAGCTTTGCTACAGTTCTAAGATATACGTGAGAAACTCTAGATATGTAAATATCACGAAGCTTTGCTACAGTTCTAAGATATACGTGAGAAACTGTAGACATGTAAATATCACGAAGCTTTGCTACAGTTCTAAGATATACGTGAGAAACTGTAGACATGTAAATATCACGGAGCTTTGCTACAGTTCTAAGATATACGTGAGAAACTGTAGACATGTAAATATCACGAAGCTTTGCTACAGTTCCAAGATATACGTGAGAAACTGTAGACATGTAAATATCACGAAGCTTTGCTACAGTTCTAAGATATACATGAGAAACTGTAGACATGTAAATATCACGAAGCTTTGCTACAGTTCTAAGATATACGTGAGAAACTGTAGACATGTAAATATCACGAAACTTTGCTACAGTTCCAAGATATACGTGAGAAACTGTAGACATGTAAATATCACGAAACTTTGCTACAGTTCTAAGATATACATGAGAAACTGTAGACATGTAAATATCACGAAGCTTTGCTACTTCTAAGATATACGTGAGAAACTGTAGACATGTAAATGTCACGAAGCTTTGCTACAGTTCTAAGATATACGTGAGAAAGTGTAGACATTTAAACCACCTTTATCCTTGTCCATATGACGGACATTGTTGCTTTGGCTGACAACCATGTTTGATCTGGATAAAGATACAAATCCGAATGTTATGTTGACATTGGGGGAATGTGTTTAACACGTAATGCACTTCTACTTTCTACCATTTTCATGTAAATAAAGAATTGAATTGAAATGTAATGCATGCTGTCCTACGTTACTTACAGGGCAGGCTGTCGGTAAGTTGGCAGTTCAACCCAGTCGCCACTTTCATGAAGAGTTCGTTACAGCGAGTGCCGTCCCCCTGTGCAGCCACCCTCGCCACGGCGCTCGGGGTCGGACCAAGCAGTGCTCTCAGCTCTCTCTCCAGCGCCGACGTCTCCAGTGGTCGCACCTTGCACGGAACAGAACAACCCGGACATTACGCTCGTCATACGGAATAGGTTTTGGTCGCTGCCTAAGATTAGCTTAGATTGTGGATTAATCGTTATATACTATAATATTCTACAAATAACCCGAATGCGTATCATAATCTACAGTGAATTACGCATTTGTCCGATGTGAAAACCGTGTACTTTCCCTGGCGTAGCCGTCATATAAAATGGTCGACGCCATTAAAATATCGTTTGACATTCAGTGTGTTTGTCTTCCTCCTGTTATGTCAGATGCTGAGTCGGTAATTTGTACCAAAGTAAACGAAATTAATCAGTTGGGCGCCAATAACCATACCATAATGTGCCAGTTTTCTATTAATTCAGACTCCAGAAATATTAATAGTGACAACTAAATTCATTAAGAAGCTCAAATTGCCACCCCCCCCCCCATCTTGGAGAAAACTCTGAAACGGTCCATGAACATCAAGATCTATCAGAACTACATGAACCACCTCAAGAACCACAAGAACCTCAAGAACCGCAAGAACCTCAAGAACCTCAAGAACCACAAGAACCACAAGAACCTCAAGAACCTCAAGAACCACAAGAACAACAAAAACCTCAAGAACCTCAAGAACCACAAGAACCTCAAGAACCTCAAGAACAACAAGAACCTCAAGAACCACAAGAACAACAAGAACCTCAATAACCACAAGAACCTCAAGAACCACAAGAACCTCAAGAACCTCAAGAACCTCAAGAACCACAAGAACCTTAAGAACCTCAAGAACCTCAAGAACAACAAGAACCTCAAGAACCTCAAGAACCACAAGAACCTCAAGAACCTCAAGAACCACAAGAACCTCAAGAACCACAAGAACCTCAAGAACCTCAAGAACCTCAAGAACCTCAAGAACAACAAGAACCTCAAGAACCTCAAGAACCACAAGAACCTCAAAAACCTCAAGAACCACAAGAACCTCAAGAACCTCAAGAACCACAAGAGCCACGGGAATTACTAGAACTGCCAGAACAATCAGTTTAACAACCAACATTTCAAGAAGTATAAGAACCACAAAAACCACAAGGACTACCACAACTACCACAACTAACACAACAACCACAACTACCACAACTAACACAACTACCACAACTAACACAACTAACACAACAACCACAACTACCACAACTAACACAACTACCACAACTAACACAACTACCACAACTAACACAACTAACACAACAACCACAACTACCACAACTAACACAACTACCACAACTAACACAACCAGAACAAAAGAACTATAAGAACTACACTAACTGCAAGACAGACACACTTCATTGTTGCACCAATATAAATAACACCAACGACAGCAGCACCACCACTGTCCAGACTCTTGAGTCCCTACACCAGCCACTCACCTGAACGCGCCCGATGTAGTAATTGGTGACGGCGCCCAAGGTGTCGGCGACGCGCACCCACAGAGCGACCTGGTAGTCGTCGTATGCTGGGCCGAGAGGCAGTTCGATGTCGAGATGTGTCGACGGCCCAACCGCTAACTGCTTCTCCACCTGATCATCCTTGTGCAGCACTGACGACACAGAACATGGCAAGTAAAGTACTGTTTACACTTCACCCCCTTGCAGACCTGTTCATATCAGCACTGACGACACCGAACATGGCAAGTAAAGTACTGTTTACACTTCACCCCCTTGCAGACCTGTTCATATCAGCACTGACGACACAGAACAAGGCAAATAAAGTACCGTTTACACTTCACCCCCTTGCAGACCTGTTTATATCAGCACTGACGACACCGAACATGGCAAGTAAAGTACCGTTTACACTTCACCCCCTTGCAGGCCTGTTCATATCAGCACTGACGACACCGAACATGGCAAGTAAAGTACCGTTTACACTTCACCCCTTTGCAGGCCTGTTCATATCAGCACTGACGACACCGAACATGGCAAGTAAAGTACCGTTTACACTTCACCCCCTTGAAGACCTGTTCATATCAGCACTGACGACACAGAACATGGCAAGTAAAGTACTGTTTACACTTCACCCCCTTGCAGACCTGTTCATATCAGCACTGACGACACCGAACATGGCAAGTAAAGTACCGTTTACACTTCACCCCCTTGCAGACCTGTTCATATCAGCACTGACTACACCGAACATGGCAAGTAAAGTACTGTTTACACTTCACCCCCTTGCAGACCTGTTTATATCAGCACTGACTACACCGAACATGGCAAGTAAAGTACTGTTTACACTTCACCCCCTTGCAGACCTGTTCATATCAGCACTGACTACACCGAACATGGCAAGTAAAGTACTGTTTACACTTCACCCCCTTGCAGACCTGTTCATATCAGCACTGACTACACCGAACATGGCAAGTAAAGTACTGTTTACACTTCACCCCCTTGCAGACCTGTTCATATCAGCACTGACTACACCGAACATGGCAAGTAAAGTACTGTTTACACTTCACCCCCTTGCAGACCTGTTCATATCAGCACTGACGACACCGAACATGGCAAGTAAAGTACTGTTTACACTTCACCCCCTTGCTGACCTGTTCATATCAGCACTGACAACACAGAACATGGCAAGTAAAGTACTGTTTACACTTCACCCCCTTGCAGACCTGTTCATATCAGCACTGACGACACCGAACATGGCAAGTAAAGTACTGTTTACACTTCACCCCCTTGCTGACCTGTTCATATCAGCACTGACTACACCGAACATGGCAAGTAAAGTACTGTTTACACTTCACCCCCTTGCAGACCTGTTCATATCAGCACTGACGACACCGAACATGGCAAGTAAAGTACTGTTTACACTTCACCCCCTTGCAGACCTGTTTATATCAGCACTGACGACACCGAACATGGCAAGTAAAGTACTGTTTACACTTCACCCCCTTGCAGACCTGTTCATATCAGCACTGACGACACCGAACATGGCAAGTAAAGTACTGTTTACACTTCACCCCCTTGCAGACCTGTTCATATCAGCACTGACGACACCGAACATGGCAAGTAAAGTACCGTTTACACTTCACCCCCTTGCAGACCTGTTTATATCAGCACTGACGACACCGAACATGGCAAGTAAAGTACCGTTTACACTTCACCCCCTTGCAGACCTGTTCATATCAGCACTGACGACACCGAACATGGCAAGTAAAGTACCGTTTACACTTCACCCCCTTGCAGACCTGTTCATATCAGCACTGACTACACCGAACATGGCAAGTAAAGTACTGTTTACACTTCACCCCCTTGCAGACCTGTTTATATCAGCACTGACGACACCGAACATGGCAAGTAAAGTACCGTTTACACTTTACCCCCTTGCAGACCTGTTCATATCAGCACTGACTACACCGAACATGGCAAGTAAAGTACTGTTTACACTTCACCCCCTTGCAGACCTGTTCATATCAGCACTGACGACACCGAACATGGCAAGTAAAGTACTGTTTACACTTCACCCCCTTGCAGACCTGTTCATATCAGCACTGACGACACCGAACATGGCAAGTAAAGTACTGTTTACACTTCACCCCCTTGCTGACCTGTTCATATCAGCACTGACGACACAGAACATGGCAAATAAAGTACCGTTTACACTTCACCCCCTTGCAGACCTGTTCATATCAGCACTGACAACACAGAACATGACAAGTAAAGTACTGTTTACACTTCACCCCCTTGCAGACCTGTTTATATCAGCACTGACTACACCGAACATGGCAAATAAAGTACTGTTTACACTTCACCCCCTTACAGACCTGTTCATATCAGCACTGACGACACAGAACATGGCAAATAAAGTACCGTTTACACTTCACCCCCTTGCAGACCTGTTCATATCAGCACTGACAACACAGAACATGGCAAATAAAGTACTGTTTACACTTCACCCCCTTGCAGACCTGTTTATATCAGCACTGACTACACCGAACATGGCAAATAAAGTACTGTTTACACTTCACCCCCTTGCAGACCTGTTCATATCAGCACTGACGACACCGAACATGGCAAGTAAAGTACCGTTTACACTTCACCCCCTTGCAGACCTGTTCATATCAGCACTGACGACACCGAACATAGCAAGTAAAGTACTGTTTACACTTCACCCCCTTGCTGACCTGTTCATATCAGCACTGACGACACCGAACATGGCAAGTAAAGTACCGTTTACACTTCACCCCCTTGCAGACCTGTTCATATCAGCACTGACGACACAGAACATGGCAAGTAAAGTACTGTTTACACTTCACCCCCTTGCAGACCTGTTCATATCAGCACTGACGACACCGAACATGGCAAGTAAAGTACTGTTTACACTTCACCCCCTTGCAGACCTGTTTATATCAGCACTGACTACACCGAACATGGCAAGTAAAGTACTGTTTACACTTCACCCCCTTGCTGACCTGTTCATATCAGCACTGACGACACCGAACATGGCAAGTAAAGTACTGTTTACACTTCACCCCCTTGCAGACCTGTTTATATCAGCACTGACTACACCGAACATGGCAAGTAAAGTACTGTTTACACTTCACCCCCTTGCAGACCTGTTCATATCAGCACTGACAACACAGAACATGGCAAGTAAAGTACCGTTTACACTTCACCCCCTTGCAGACCTGTTCATATCAGCACTGACGACACCGAACATGGCAAGTAAAGTACTGTTTACACTTCACCCCCTTGCAGACCTGTTTATATCAGCACTGACTACACCGAACATGGCAAGTAAAGTACTGTTTACACTTCACCCCCTTGCAGACCTGTTCATATCAGCACTGACGACACCGAACATGGCAAGTAAAGTACTGTTTACACTTCACCCCCTTGCAGACCTGTTTATATCAGCACTGACTACACCGAACATGGCAAGTAAAGTACTGTTTACACTTCACCCCCTTGCAGACCTGTTCATATCAGCACTGACGACACCGAACATGGCAAGTAAAGTACTGTTTACACTTCACCCCCTTGCAGACCTGTTCATATCAGCACTGACGACACCGAACATGGCAAGTAAAGTACCGTTTACACTTCACCCCCTTGCAGACCTGTTCATATCAGCACTGACGACACCGAACATGGCAAATAAAGTACTGTTTACACTTCACCCCCTTGCAGACCTGTTCATATCAGCACTGACGACACCGAACATGGCAAGTAAAGTACTGTTTACACTTCACCCCCTTGCAGACCTGTTCATATCAGCACTGACGACACCGAACATGGCAAATAAAGTACTGTTTACACTCTTTGTCAGATCTCAGCCAGGCAAGTTGGAATGACATACAACATTCTCTTTGGAATATCGCAAAAGGAAATCATTAGTCACACTGTTTATAATGCAATACAATTCAGCACCATTCACAGGTAGTATGTATGACCGTTTTTCTTCAGGTGTATCGATGTCAGTTGGAGACGCATGCATAATTAGACCTTGTAAAAATATTTGTAAATTTCAAACACGCACGAACAACCGTGCATCAGTATCTGAGGCGCGTGTAAGCTACTTACTGTAGAACTGGTAGTTGCGTATTCCATCCGCGTCTCTCCAATCACTGCACCTGATCGGCCATTTTGTCTTCATCACATAGCCAACGTTGTCTCGTTCGACTGCGCATGTGCCACCGGAAGGCGGCACGTTGACTCTGAGGTCTGCGTAAGAGATACCTCGGGCGCCGTCGTCGGTGCTCACTGTCACCTGCAGGAAATGACAACGGTAGTTGCACCAACTCTATGTCAGTGTTAGGTCAGAAAAAAACCTGATAACATTTCGCCGTCATCTGAAGACTTATCTTTATAACCGCGCTTACTCCCTAACGTAGCGCCTATCGATTACTCCCTGGCGTAGGGCCTATCGCTTACTCCCTAGCGTAGGGCCTATCACTTACTCCCTAGCGTAGGGCCTATCACTTATTCCCTAGCGTAGGGCCTATCACTTACTCCCTAGCGTAGGGCCTATCACTTACTCCCTAGCGTAGGGCCTATCGCTTACTCCCTAGCGTAAGGCCTATCACTTACTCCCTAGCGTAGGGCCTATCACTTACTCCCTAGCGTAGGGCCTATCACTTACTCCCTAGCGTAGGGCCTATCGATTACTCGGATTTAGGCGCGATAGAAAGTGTTCTTCTTTTTATTGTTATTATTATTATTAGAAAAAATACCCATCCTTATGTGTGATAACTTGGTAGTTCGTAAGTGACAGTCAGGATAACAACAGGATACAAAACGTTATCACAGAAATGCCTTGGTACTTGGTACTTGGTACTTGGTACTTGGTACTTGGTACTTGGTACTTGGTACTTGGCTCTGCCAGTCAATATCTCGATGGCTTCTTGTTAAACTGCGACTTAATGCTTTGGGAATCATAGCAACGTCTAGCAACGCCTTGCCTTCGTATTGCGTAACTTCGAACAATCGTAGAAAAGACGCATGACGTTGTGAACAATTGAAGATAATTGATCGCATTGCATTGTGGACAGTTGTACGTAACAACTAAAGGGTAATTCGATTGTTCACAGAAAAGTCAATAGCGGGGTGAATTAAAAAAAAAATTCAAACTGTGACGACCCGACCGTGGGGTCGAAGATAAACCCCTTTTTACAAGTGTGCAATTGGGGTCATATTTGAACTTGCGATATGATGGCATAGACACACAGTGTATAGAGTTGGTTTGTCTGACCTGTACTCGGTACTCCGTGAGGTTGGTGTAGAGACTGAAGCCGTACTGGAAGAGAGCCGGCGACACGACGACTGCCGGCCGGGTCGTGTCTGGGAGAACATCGACGGACAACGGCGTCGTTATTGACAACAGTGCACAAGTCTCCATTGAAGGCGTCGTTATTGACAACAGTACACAAGTCACAATTGAAGGCGTCGTTATTGACAACAATGCACAAGTCACCATTGAAGACGTCGTTATTGACAACAATACACAAATCACCATTGAAGGCGTCGTTATTGACAGCAGTGCGCAAGTCACCATTGAAGGCGTCGTTATTGACAACAGTACACTAGTCACCATTGAAGACGTCGTTATTGACAACAGTACACAAGTCACCATTGAAGGCGTCGTTATTGACAACAGTTCACAAGTCACCATTGAAGGCGTCATTATTGACAACAGTACACAAGTCACCATTGAAGGCGTCGTTATTGACAACAGTACACAAGTCACCATTGAAGGCTTCGTTATTGACAGCAGTTCACAAGCCACAATTGAAGACGTCGTTATTGACAACAGCACACAAGTCACCATTGAAGACGTCGTTATTGACAACAGTACACAAGTCACCATTGAAGACATCGTTATTGACAACAGTACACAAGTCACCATTGAAGACGTCGTTATTGACAACAGTACACAAGTCACCATTGAAGGCGTCGTTATTGACAACAGTTCACAAGTCACCATTGAAGGCGTCGTTATTGACAACAGTACACAAGTCATCATTGAAGGCGTCGTTATTGACAACAGTACACAAGTCACCATTGAAGACGTCGTTATTGACAACAGTGCACAAATCACCATTGAAGGCGTCGTTATTGACAACAGTGCACAAATCACCATTGAAGGCGTCGTTATTGACAACAATACACAAGTCACCGTTGAAGGCGTCGTTATTGACAACAGTACACAAGTCACCATTGAAGGCGTCGTTATTGACAACAGTACACAAGTCACCGTTGAAGGCGTCGTTATTGACAACAGTGCACAAATCACCATTGAAGGCTTCGTTATTGACAACAGTGCACAAATCACCATTGAAGGCGTCGTTATTGACAACAGTGCACAAGACGAGAAAGAAGGGGAGGTGGAGTAATTTTGTATATTAAAGAATCTATCCAAGCATATGAAATTGCACTGAAAAGTGAAGCAGATAGTGTGGAAGCAATTTGGTGTAACATAGTTACCAGGAACTCAACATTAACAATAGGAGTAGTTTATCGTAGTCCTAACATAGGACAAGAGGAAGATGTAAAATTACAAAAGGCGATAAGGGAGGTGAGCAAGGGAGAATGTGTTATAATGGGTGATTTTAACCATGGCCATATACAATGGGAATCATTAGAGAGTGCTGGAGGTGACGACCATCAGTTTCTACTTCTAACACAGGATTGTTTCCTTACTCAACATGTCTTGGAACCAACCAGAGGTGGGAATGTGTTAGATTTAATTTTGTCTTCTCAAAATGAATTAGTTGACAATGTTAAAGTACACGAACCTTTGGGTTCAAGTGACCATAACCAAATCCATGTTAATATAAAAGTAAAAACAGGGAATAAATATAAAAAACAATGGAGGAGGAACTTCAACAAAGGCAGATATAAAGTGATGAGAACATATCTAGCAAATATAGATTGGAATAATTTGCTGAAGAACAAGACAGCAACAGAATGCTGGACTTGTTTAAAAAATGAGATTGAGGGCATTATTGAGAAATTTATTCCATTAAGAAAACAAGGGAAAAGATCCAGGAAAAAACACCTGTCAAAAGAAGCTATTAGAAAAATTGCTCACAAACAGATGCTGTGGAAGGTCTATAAACACACTGGAAATGTAGAAGACTACACCAACTACAAAGAGGCACTTAACCTAGCTACTACTGAAATTAGAAAATCTAAAAGAACCTTTGAACAAAAATTGGCAGGTAATATTAAAAATGACAGCAAGAGTTTCTATGCTTATGTAAGGAGTAAACAGAAAGTTCGAGATAAGGTCGGACCACTGGAAAGCAACAGTGAAAACATAATTTCAGATGGGTTCCAAATGGCAGAGGTCCTGAATGAGTATTTCAGCTCAGTTTTTACCACAGAAGATATCAGCTCACTTCCAGTTCCATTGACTAAATTTGAGGGCAATACATCAGAATATTTAGGGCAGTTATTTGTAACTCCTGAAATGATAGCAAAGAAAATTAAGAAGATGAAAGATAATAAATCACCTGGAGTTGATGGGATACCACCAAAACTGCTAAAGGAAATTGTTGATCAAATTAGTACACCACTTGCAAACTTATTTAACTTGTCACTAGAAGAAGGAATAGTTCCTTCAGAATGGAAAGAAGCAAACATTACGCCGTTGTTTAAGAAGGGATCGAGGAAGAAGCCAGAAAATTACAGACCAGTGAGTTTAACATCAGTTGTATGTAAATTACTTGAAACATTAATTAGAGACCACATGGTGGAATTCCTCATAAAACATAAATTAATAAATACATCTCAACATGGATTCCTAAAAGCAAGGTCATGTCTAACCAATCTCTTATGTTTTTTAGAAGAAATTACAAAGTGGGTAGATCACGGGTCACCAGTGGATGTTGTCTACTTAGATTTTCAGAAAGCTTTCGATAAAGTGCCACATCAAAGATTGTTACTTAAACTAAAAGCCCATGGTATAGGCAATGATGTAATCAACTGGATAGAAAAGTGGCTTACACACAGAAGACAGAGAGTAATAGTAGATGGTAAGATTTCAAACTGGAAATCTGTTTTGAGTGGGGTACCACAGGGATCAGTGTTAGGCCCTATACTGTTTTTAATATATATAAATGATTTGGAGGATGACATATCTAGCAAAGTACTCAAATTTGCAGATGACACAAAAGTATTCAGAAGGGTTACTAATGATACAGATAAACAAAGTTTACAGGATGATCTAGACAAATTAGTTAAATGGTCAGAAAAATGGCAAATGTTATTCAATTTTGGGAAGTGTAAATGTATACACATAGGACATGGAAATATGGACGAGGAATATAAAATGGGGGATGCTGTACTAGGTAGAACCACACAAGAAAAGGATTTAGGAGTAACATTTAATGCTGACATGAAAGTTTCAGAGCAATGTGGGATTGCTGCTTCGAAAGGAAATCAAATTCTAGGCCTAATTAGGAGAACTATCACGTATAAGGAGAAACATCTAATTGTACCCCTGTACAAAGCAATAGTTAGACCACATTTGGAATATTGTATTCAAGCATGGAGGCCATATCGTAAAAAAGACATAGATAAGCTAGAAAGAATACAACGAAGAGCAACTAAGATGATTCCAGAATTAAGAGACCTTAGTTACGAAAGTCGCTTATTACAATGTGGTTTGACAACACTAGAGACCAGGAGACTAAGAGGAGACCAAATAGAAGTGTTTAAAATAGTGAACGGTTATGAGGATGTTGATAGGAATATGTTCTTCAAACTTAAAGAAGGCAGTAGAACCAGAGGACACAAAGCAGCATTAGTTAAGGAGCAGTGTAGATTGGACATGAGAAAGTACTCTTTCTCACAGAGGGTGATAAATGAATGGAACAAACTGCCAAACGATTGTGTTAATGCTAGTAGTGTGAATATGTTTAAAAATAGAATTGACAGATATCTGATAAATGCGGGCTACACATAGATGAGAAAATTGTTGGACTCTCGATAAGCCAATGGCTTCCTTGTCCACTTGCCATCTGGAACTTGTTGTTCGAGATGGCAATCTTGTTAAATCTTGTTAAAGTCACCATTGAAGGCGTCGTTATTGACAACAGTACGCAAGTCACCATTGAAGGCGTCGTTATTGACAACAGTTCACAAGCCACCATTGAAGGCGTCGTTATTGACAACAGTGCACAAGTCACCATTGAAGGCGTCGTTATTGACAACAGTAAACAAATCACCATAGAAGGCATCCGTATCAAAGAATCTTCGTATCGCATTATACCCGTGTTATTGTAAGTGGGATTGGAATATCACACTGCATAGTTGACGTGTCAACATGTTAGATTACATTTAGTCTGATGCACTTTATATATCACGGCGTTTGGTCTCATTTTCCAATTGTTCGGTTGTACTAAATGCATCAGCAAAATAATTAAAAAAAAACACGCACATGCAGAAACAAATACACGCACGCACGCACGCACGCACGCACGCACGCACGCACGCACGCACGCACGCACGCACGCACGCACGCACGCACGCACGCACGCACGCACGCACGCACGCACGCACGCACGCACGCACGCACGCACGCACGCACGCACGCACGCACGCACGCACGCACGCACGCACGCATGCATGCACGCAAACTCGACTTGTATGTTCGTCTCTTACCCGGTAAGACATACTGGTCTGGATTGTCTATAGCGATCCACGCGCCGTGCAGAGCCTTTCGGTAGAACTGCCACTGGTAGCTAACCCCTGTGACGTCACAGTGGTCAGTACAACTGGCGTAGAGAGCCAGGCGTGTCGATGGGTTCACCTGTGCTCCTACCTCTAGCGGACGACACATGCCTTCCTGACACCTGCAATAGAAACGACGACCGTGGGTCTGTCATCAGCGGCCCAATCAACAGGTGGCGCTGCCTTGATGGGTTTATCAAAATGGCGCTCACGTAGAGGGTGTGTGTTCAGACGCTTAGCTCCTCGGTATAATAGATAATAGGTTCAGCGTTCAGTCAGCACTAATATTTATATATATATATATATATATATATATATATATATATATATACACACATACATACATACATACATGTTGTTGACTGAATGCTGACCGTATATACACATATATGTATACACATATATATATATATATATATATATATATATATATATATATATATATATATATATATATATATATATATATATATATATATATGTATATATATATATATATATATATATATATGTATATATATATATATATATATATATATATATATATATATATATATATATATATATATATATATATATATATGTGTGTGTGTGTGTGTGTGTGTGTGTTTGTGTGTGTGTGTGTGTGTGTGTGTGTGAGTGCGTGCGTGCGTGCGTGCGTGCGTGCGTGGGTGCGTGCGTGCGTGCGTGCGTGCGTGCGTGTATACAAGTCTAGCATACATTTGTTTCAGTTAACAAATGTTGTGTTTAGATTAGGAGAAGCATTAGATTAGGAGAAGCATTAGATTAGGAGAAGCATTAGATTAGGAGAAGCATTAGATTAGGAGAAGCATTAGATTAGGAGAAGCATTAGATTAGGAGAAGCTTTAAGGTACTGCGGCGAAATGGACTCGGAGACGCCAAATTTAATTCTATGCCACTTCGCAAAGGCACATGTACCTGGAAACACCAATAAGCAAGGAGGAGAATTGGTGATATTATCAACATAATTTTAAGAGCAAGGACTTCTTTCATGAAGCTCAAAGAAATATGGAACTTAAAGATAATTTTTTTTAGTCTCAATAATCTAAATTTAGGTTATACAATACGCTAGTAAAATTTAGGTTATACAATACGCTAGTAAAATCAGTGTTTTTGTGCGAATGTGAGACGTTGAAGGTAAACGAAAGTGACAACCGAAGACTGAACACATTCCTTTTAAAGTGTCTAAGGAGGATGCTGAGAGCTAAATGGCGTATGTTATGTAAAATAAAGATATCCTAAATAAAACCAAGTTAAATAAGATCAACATAGAAGTCAGGGTAAGAAAATGGAATTGGACTGGACATGTACTTAGACAGAAAGCAGACGGCTTTAACATAGACGCCGTAAGGGAAAGAGAAAGAAAGAGAAAGAAAGAGAAAGAAAGAGAAAGACAGAGAAAGAAAGAGAAAGAAAGAGAAAGGGGGTCGTCCAAAACAACCTGGCGAGAAACCGTAGACGAGGTAAGAGAGAATGAGAAGGAGCCGTGCAGTGGTGACGTCACGAGGCCCGAGGAGAACAAGTGGTGACGTCACGAGGCCCGAGGAGAACAAGTGGTGACGTCACGAGGCCCGAGGAGAACAAGTGGTGACGTCACGAGGCCCGAGGAGAACAAGTGGTGACGTCACGAGGCCCGAAGAGAACAAGCAAGGAAACATAACACTTATATTACGACGTGTTCAATGTGTTACGAGTAAGTAAAGGGGGTGTGTGGTGATCTTACGCGTAAGTGAAGGGTGTGTGTGGTGATCTTACGCGTAAGTGAAGGGGGTGTGTGGTGATCTTACGCGTAAGTGAAGGGGGTGTGTGGTGATCTTACGCGTAAGTGAAGGGGGTGTGTGGTGATCTTACGCGTAAGTGAAGGGTGTGTGTGGTGATCTTACGCGTAAGTGAAGGGGGTGTGTGGTGATCTTACGCGTAAGTGAAGGGGGTGTGTGGTGATCTTACGCGTAAGTGAAGGGTGTGTGTGGTGATCTTACGCGTAAGTGAAGGGGGTGTGTGGTGATCTTACGCGTAAGTGAAGGGGGGGTGTGGTGATCTTACGCGTAAGTGAAGGGGGTGTATGGTGATCTTACCTGATGCCGACCGACGGTGGTGCTCCGTGTACGACCTCGACCACCACTCTAGCGGTGCTGCGTCGAGCTCCCTTCACGACGACGACCTTCACCTCGTAGCTCTTGTTGACGGCCATGTTGGCCGTGTTGAACACGACAGACCCGGCTGTCGTGTTGATGCGGCCAGGACCTTGTCTGTGGACGCAGTGTAACATGTTTATTTCGTTGCAAGCGCGTTGGTCAGCATTGTGGTTTGTGTTGTTAATGTCATGTCATGATAATGTTTTCGATATTGGTTTTGGTTTTTGAACATTTTGGCTTCGGACATTACGGTACCGGATGTTTCAACATAACCAGTACAGTTACAACATACCCTATATGGTTACAACATACCCAGTACACTTACAACATACCCAGTACAGTTACAACATACCCAGTACATTTACAACATACCATGTACAGCTATAACATACCCAGTACAGTTACAACATACACAGTACAGTTACAACATACCCAGTACAGTTACAACATACACAGTACAGTTACAACATACCCAGTACAGTTACAACATACACAGTACAGTTACAACATACCCTGTATAGTTACATCATACCCAGTACAGTTACAACATACACAGTACAGTTACAACATACCCAGTATAGTTATAACATACCCTGTACAGTTACAACATACCCTGTACATTTACAACATACCCAGTACAGTTACAACATACCCTGTACAGTTACAACATACCCTGTACAGCTACAGCATACCCAGTACAGTTACAACATACCCTGTACAGTTACAACATACCCTGTACAGTTACAACATACCCAGTACAGTTACAACATACCCTTTACAGTTACAACATACCCAGTACAGTTACAACATACCCTTTACAGTTACAACATACCCAGTACAGTTACAGCATACCCAGTACAGTTACAACATACCCTGTACAGTTACAACATACCCAGTACAGTTACAACATACCCTTTACAGTTACAACATACCCAGTACAGTTACAACATACCCTTTACAGTTACAACATACCCAGTACAGTTACAGCATACCCTTTACAGTTACAACATACCCAGTACAGTTACAGCATACCCAGTACAGTTACAACATACCCAGTACAGTTACAACATACCCAGTACAGTTACAACATACCCTTTACAGTTACAACATACCCAGTACAGTTACAACATACCCTTTACAGTTACAACATACCCAGTACAGTTACAACATACCCTTTACAGTTACAACATACCCAGTACAGTTACAACATACCCAGTACAGTTACAACATACCCAGTACAGTTACAACATACCCTTTACAGTTACAACATACCCAGTACAGTTACAACATACCCTTTACAGTTACAACATACCCTTTACAGTTACAACATACCCAGTACAGTTACAACATACCCTTTACAGTTACAACATACCCAGTACAGTTACAACATACCCTTTACAGTTACAACATACCCTTTACAGTTACAACATACCCAGTACAGATACAACATACCCAGTACAGTTACAACATACCCTTTACAGTTACAACATACCCAGTACAGTTACAACATACCCTTTACAGTTACAACATACCCAGTACAGATACAACATACCCAGTACAGTTACAACATACCCTTTACAGTTACAACATACCCAGTACAGTTACAACATACCCAGTACAGATACAACATACCCAGTACAGTTACAACATACCCTTTACAGTTACAACATACCCAGTACAGTTACAACATACCCAGTACAGATACAACATACCCAGTACAGTTACAACATACCCTTTACAGTTACAACATACCCAGTACAGTTACAACATACCCAGTACAGTTACAACATACCCAGTACAGTTACAACATACCCTTTACAGTTACAACATACCCAGTACAGTTACAGCATACCCAGTACAGTTACAACATACCCAGTACAGTTACAACATACCCAGTACAGTTACAACATACCCAGTACAGTTACAACATACCCAGTACAGTTACAACATACCCTTTACAGTTACAGCCCAACCGTCGTTGCTGTGTATATTTCACGCAGCAACAAACTATGCCAGTTTTATAAGAAATTGAGCAACTGCTAAATGTCGAACCATTCCTAGTGTAGGCAATAAACCAATGGCGACAGCTGACTAAACACGTGTTCTCGGTGACCAGCCAGCGACCTACCTAAAGCAACCTCCGCGGTCTTCTCTCACAGAACCGGACACAATCTGTTGAAAGGTGTACGGCATGGAGGCAGCAGCCACCGTCCCGTCGGGATCCGTCTCGCGTGTCTCGTCCAAGCGAACACATGACCACTCGAACGAATCGAAGTGCTGCAAATAAAATGGCCTCGACCCATTTGTTCACCAGCCAACTCAGCCACTCTTAGTGGGAGATTCATGCTCTTTGTCCCGATGTCCCGTTTCCTGCCTTGACTGATAAACTTCACAAGAAATGTGTGTGGTTTGTTCTCTCGCATACGTCATCTAGATATAAATATATAATTACATCATTTGATGAAACAGACATGGAATCCTTATAACATCATGACAACTGTGCATCAGTTTATGTTAAAACAACCGCATTCGATAATTGAAGAATGGAGTATTTAACGACATTAGAATGGTTGGTAGTTGTTATTTGTTAGTGTGAACGTTTAGATAGTATATTATGATGCCGGTCGTATGACCTCCCCATCGCGACTGCGGCGCAAGACCTTCATCTACCGCAATCACATCACGAACAGCGGTAGATCTACCGCCCTCACATCACGAACAGCGATAGATCTACCGCTTTTTTGTGCATTGTTACTTGGTACCTCTCTGTTCAAGCTGCAAGCTGGGAAAATCATTCCACTCACCTGGTCTTCCCCGCTGTCTAGATCAGGGTCCAGGGAGAATCTTCCCGGCTCCAGCGTGACCTCCTGCCCCCACCCCCGCACCAGGGTCGACATTATCCCTTCTGTAAGTCGCGCCACCAGCGGCGACTTGACCACTTGGACGTACGTGACCACCTGGTTGCTGAAGACGTCACTGGGTCCGTCCATCAGCACGCTGTACGTGACACCGTACAGTCCGTACGGGAGGAAGCGAGCTGGGACGACGAGGTCGAAGTGTGTCCGACTAGGGAGGTCATCGATGTCCACCTGGCGGACAACCTGCCCATAGCGCGGATCAACCTCGTGTATGGTCCACGTGTTGTTGGTCCTGACGTTGGATCCGCAGTCCAGGTCCGCCTCAGCACTCAGACTCAGTGCGTCCTTCCGCTGAAGCACGTAGGGCCGGTAGAAGAGTGGTGCGTAGACGTGCTTAACGGCTAGTTTCGGCCGCTTGCAGTCCCGTACCGTTGACACGGTGACGTCGAGCCTCGCTGTCGATTGGCTCACGTCATTGTACGCAATGACCGTGACGGTGTACGTGCCGGGTGTCACGTACACGTGTGACATCTCCATCTGGTTGATGGTGCTTGTCCCCCGGCCAGAGAGTGTCGTGTTCTCTCCGTCCCCGAACCTGACGTCGACGACGGCGTCAGATGGTAGCGCGTCGAAGGTGACGGTGAAGTGTTTGTTCTCTCCAGGCGATGTGACAATCCCGTCGTCCGTCACCACGGCTCCAACGACGCTCTCGGCCACAACGACCGTCACATTGACGGTGGCCGAGTCGAGCGGGTTGCTCGCCGTGACCGACACACGATACGAACCAGGCTAAGGACACAGAGAACGACCAACTGCTACCAGTCTGCATTATTACCCTGGGGTCGCCAACATGGGCTATAATCATTGGCAATAATAATATATAGATGTAACAAGATTGCCATCCAATGCAAAGGCCCAGATGGCAAGTGGACAAGGAAACCATTGGCTTATCGAGAGTACACAATTTTTTCATCTGTGTAGCCCGCCATCCTGATATATATATATATATATATATATATATATATATATATATATATATATATATATATATATATATATATATATATATATATATATATATATATATATATATATATATATAACTCGCTACTCTTTTCAATTCGATGCATACGAACTGACACGTTCAGTATTCTACGGCAGAAGTTTCAAACTGAGATGTTTCGAGCGCCAAGCCTTAGTAAAACTTGTTACAGCTAAGTCACGACACATCAATCACATGTTTACCCTGTCCAATGTTTACCCTGTCCAATGTTTACCCTGTCCAATGTTTACCCTGTCCAATGTTTACCCTATCCAATGTTTAACCTGTCCAATGTTTACCCTATCCAATGTTTACCCTATCAAATGTTTACCCTGTCCAATGTTTACCCTGTCCAATGTTTACCCTATCCAATGTTTACCCTGTCCAATGTTTACCCTGTCCAATGTTTACCCTGTCCAATGTTTAACCTGTCCAATGTTTACCCTATCCAATGTTTACCCTGTCCAATATTTACCCTATACAATGTTTACCCTGTCCAATGTTTACCCTATCCAATGTTTACCCTGTCCAATGTTTACCCTATCCAATGTTTACCCTGTTCAATGTTTACCCTATCCAATGTTTACCCTGTCCAATGTTTATCCTATCGAATGCTACATAAACAGAATAGCCGAAGTAGATAATGTAGTTTTCTCGACATACAGTGTATGTACAACAAATGTTTCTCTTGCGGCCGGGATTCACTAACTTCAAGACGCGATACTCTGGGGGCAATGGTGGTGCCACCTGGCCACCCACGCCCGCACGCACGTACGCACGCACGCACGCACGCACGCACACACATACACAATGAAAGTATTATTTTTTTCCACTTAGAATAAGCAAGCGTTGATAAACCTGACATTGTGTATCGGATGTTTTACGGGGTATGTATGTGCACATGGAGTGGTGTGAACTCACAGTGTTGAATCTGACGGACACGACGTCCTCCGTCGCCTCGGCCGTCTGACGGGAACCATTCGACGCGAGCGTTGCTACGGCGACGTAACTGACCACGGTGCCTGGACATGGACACGTAACTGTATTCGTTAGTACTAGTAGTAATGAAATCTCTATTATGCACTTTTAAGCAAGGAATACTATACATCAATCTGATATGCGAAAGCCTTGTAGAGTGGTTCGAATATATCGTAGTTTGCCATCAATTAGAACATATTTGCGATGTTTGCGCCACATCTACGCTGCTCACTTGGACCACCTTTGGGGTTACATCTGATGCTGTGACAAAAACAAACGTCTTACTTTATATACTCAGTGTATTCTCTGTATTCAGTGTACTCAGTGTACCTAGAGTACTCAGTGTACTTATGATGCACTTAGAGTACTCAGTGTACTTATGATGCACTTAGAGTACTCAGTGTACTTATGATGTACTTAGAGTACTCAGTGTACTTATGATGTACTTAGAGTACTCGGTGTACTTATGATGTACTTAAAGTACTCAGTGTACTTATGGTGTACTTAAAGTAATCAGTGTACTTATGATGTACTTAGAGTACTCAGTGTACTTAGAGTACTCAGTGTACTTGGTGTTCTCAGTGTAGTCAGTGTAATCAGTGTACCGCGTGGCTCGGTATTTAAACCCACCAAGCCACACCTTTTGACCCTAAAAAATGTCATTAGCCTAGACCGTCTCCACGCAGAGTGAGCTACCAACGACACTGCACCTACCAGAGCGTCTGGTCATGTTGAAAATGACGTCACGATCTATAGGGAAGTAGTCGTGTTCCGGCCCGAAGCCTGGGACGCTGGGACCGTCAATGGGCAGCTGGGGCTTATACAGGGCAGTGACGGCGAGCCCGTCCAGCCGCTCATAGACGCCGGCCTAGAAACCACCAGTTCTTGAGAGAGGGACGGGGGGAGGGAGGGATTGAGGGATTGATGGAGGGAGGGATTGAGGGAGGGAGGGAGGGATTGAGGGAGGGAGGGAGGGAGGGAGGGAGAGAGGGAGTGAGGGAGGGAGGGAGGGAGGGAGTGAGTGAGTGAGTGAGGGAGGGAGGGAGGGAGGGAGGGAGGGACGGACGGACGGACGGACGGACGGACGGACGGACGGACGGACGGACGGACGGACGGACGGACGGACGGACGGACGGTCGGACGGACGGACGGACGGAGGGACGGAGGAACGGAGGGACAGAGGGACGGAAGGACGAGGGGAAGTAGGGGCGGAGGACGGATGGAGGGACGAGTGAGGAGAGAAATGAATGAGTTGAGGAAATGAGTTGAGGGGGAGCTTGGAGGAGCACAGGTGGGGTAGGCAGGGATGAAGAGATAGGGTAGGGTGAAACAGATGATGGAAGTGAGGCAGTGGCAGGGGAAGGGAGGGATGGAAGGTGACTACGATGAAGGAAAGACCACGGGTGCCAGTAAATACAACTTAGCCGCGATGTAGTAAAACTACAAGTGAAAACATCAAACAAATATTTCTTAACATGTTATCAAGGATATATATTTAAATCAGAAACCACTGTCATTGTTTATAGTCTATCAAATTTGCAAATAATGCACAAGCTTCGGAAAGTGTTGAATACTGGGGGTGGGTGGCGATGTTGGTTTCTGCAAGCACATTGGGGGACCAACATATACTCAACATATAGCTACCCACAATATTGGGGGTACACGGCCCCCCTGTTCTGACGCCTATGTAACGTAATTATTGTGTTGTAGTAAAAAGTGTTACATTAACACAAACTATACCAAACATTGCAACAGTCATCGAGTCTCTAAAGACGCACTTACTGAAATGAAGAATTCTTCACTGGAAGCAACATTACTGATAACCACGGTTGCTTGGTAGTCGCCAGGGGCGCTGTATGTGTGACCAAGTGTGAGCGTGTAGGGCGGGGTGCTGAAGGGAAGCTCCTCCGGTGACGTCATTGACCCGTCTCCCCACTTCCACTGCATGACGGCTTCCGACGCCAGGATCGCATCAGTCGGGTACGTGAAAGTACATTCAACGTCACCTTAAATATCAAAATAGAAACGTGACTATATACGTTTAAAAGTGCAACCACTAGAGCACGAACGAAATAGAAACGTGACTATATACGTTTAAAAGTGCAACCACTAGAGCACGAACGAAATCAAAGTTGATTCTCAAAGTATTATTAAAAAATAATAACCGAGCATATATTTATGTTGTTTGTTAATTTTCAACTAAGATATTTGTATCTTACGAGAATTATTGCACATTACATGACATCGCTAATGTGATGTTTACTATACATGTATCTCAGGTACGGTGGATTATCTTCCACATTCCCTGACCTGGATACTGCAGTTGTTTTTCCTACCAGTGACGTAAAACAACGGCGCGGTGCTCTGGACGTCAAACTGGCGCGTGACCGGATGTTGCACGATGACGTAATCTATGACAGTGACGGCCCCGACGACGTTAGTCGCAGTCACACTGATCGTGTAGTTACCGACAGCCGAGTAGGTATGACTGGCGTTGTCTGTCTCGTAAGGTGAGGTCGCTGCGAAAGAGTACAATGCTGGCTCATAGATTATCCTCGTTTTGTCGTTAATATTTCTTATGTTATGTTATTCTCAAGTTAAGCCATCCTAAGCGTATGTACGGTCGTTTAATTAAAATATAATCAGATATCAAATCAGTTATTATGTATATTTATTATGTACATAACAACGTGACTATTAAGACAACTACAATTGTGACATGTATTACATAACTCGTGTAACTTATATTACTGTGGCTCTCGTTACGTGTTACAAGACTGTGACATGTGTTACATAACTCGTGTAATGTATGTTACTGTGACTTTTGTTACGTGTTACAAGACTGTGACATGTGTTACATAATTCGTGTAACTTATGTTACTGTGACTCTCGTTACGTGTTACAAGACTGTGACATGAGTTACATAACTCGTGTAACTTATCTTACTCTGACTCTCGTTACGTGTTACAAGACTGTGACATGTGTTACATAACTCGTGTAAATTATGTTACTGTGACTCTCGTTACGTGCTACAAGACTGTGACATGTGTTACATAACTCGTGTAACTTATGTTACAATGACTCTCGTTACGTGTTACAAGACCGTGACATGTGTTACATAACTCGTGTAACATATGTTACTATGACTCTCGTTACGTGTTACAAGACTGTGACATGTGTTACATAACTCGTGTAACTTATGTTACTACGACTCTCGTTACGTGTTACAAGACTGTGTCTAACAACGAGTCTTACGCGCTCATCAAACGAAAGCGAGCGGAGTAACAAATCACTTGAACCAAGTAACACATCACTTGAACCAAGTAACACATCACTTGAACCAAGTAACACATCACTTGAACCAAGTAACACATCACTTGAACCAAGTGAATCCATCAGGCGGCAGAAAGTTTCGTGGCTATTGCGATAGTATCGCGATAGTATCGTAGAAGTTAAAGTTTATATGCATGCATAATAATTTCATTTGATGTGAGTGAAGTTAGCCACATCTCGCATGATACGAACAATATTACCGTGACACAACTAAACCCGCTGATTTGTTTTGCAAACTATCGTTACTATCGATAGTTTAATGCACCATCGACTATGACTGTTGATAGTTAAATTTACTCTCGATTGTATTACATCGCCACACCGATCGATAGTTCGATGTACCGCAGCACCCGTAAGTAACGCTGCTGGAACGGAAGACGGTCGGTCAAGCCAGTGTACATAAATAATCCCGCAATCAGACAAGTACAGGCTGTACCCGTAAGTAACGCTGCTGGAACGGAAGACGGTCGGTCAAGCCAGTGTACATAAATAATCCCGCAATCAGACAAGTACAGGCTGTACCCGTAAGTAACGCTGCTGGAACGGAAGACGGTCGGTCAAGCCAGTGTACACAAATAATCCCGCAATCAGACAAGTACAGGCTGTACCCGTAAGTAACGCTGCTGGAACGGAAGACGGTCGGTCAAGCCAGTGTACACAAATAATCCCGCAATCAGACAAGTACAGGCTGTACCCGTAAGTAACGCTGCTGGAACGGAAGACGGTCGGTCAAGCCAGTGTACATAAATAATCCCGCAATCAGACAAGTACAGGCTGTACCCGTAAGTAACGCTGCTGGAACGGAAGACGGTCGGTCAAGCCAGTGTACATAAATAATCCCGCAATCAGACAAGCACAGGCTGTACCCGAATTTTTATTCCTACCAGTAGCTATGGATGTTGATTGAAGATCAGATATCTGAGACATTATAACCATAAATATTTATAATCATAACAGACGAGGAAGAAAACAGATAAGGTGGAGCAAAATATGTATATGCCAATAAATGTAACCAAATACACGTCCCGGGTATTAGGACCTACAGTAAACGCGCCTTAGTTAATCTTGGATCGCATGCGCAAAACGCCAACAGAAACGACAAGGTTCAGCTTCGCGACGTGTCTCGTCGGTTTCCTATTCTGATGTCGCTGGACTAGCGAAAGCAGATACGTCGCGTACCTGTCCACGCAGTGCTGCATTATTCAATGCTATTGTGTTTCTCGCCATAGCCAACATCCGGGTCACGCCGGATAGCCACGGACGGGCTGCATTCATCACACCCGAGTCGAGTGGCAGCTAAATCGATCTCACTTCCGATACGCCGAAGGCACTAATGGAAACTGATAATAAAAGTTAAAACGAAAACGCAATAGCTGTCGCCTGTGGGCGAACAAAGTGCGACGAACAAAGCTTGAAGCGGTCGGCGTCGTGTGGTCAGTCAGGCATGGACAACACAGAACTGGACTCGTTGAGGCTAAACTACGAATGTTGAATGCGTGTCTGATGTTGTGTCATAAATGACGGTTTTTTTCAATGATGTGTTATCAAGCGGAATGACATATTGTTGGAAAGCAAAATTAGGAATGCACGTCATGCCATGTGTGAGAGATTAAGATGACAGGCGCAATGCGGCCAGGCGCGTCGATCTGTTGCTATATCAATATTTACGGAATGACGGCGTAATTTCGAGCATTAATGTGTTTATAAAGGCTCACACCAGAAAAGCTACGTTATTCTGAGCATAAAAGAATAACTGATAATAACTGATAATAACTGATAATAACCTTTGAATAAGTCAAAACATATAAATATATAAATATCGCTAACATTAATTACTACACAAACAATCCTCTCACCTCGTCTTGTCATCGACAAACGGGCACGGTTTTGTTCACCCCAATCAAAGTGCAGCGTGACGTCACTACCCTTCTCCAACGTGACACCGACATCAACCGGCTCCCCGACAGCGACACCTGGTGGACGAACGAAGACGTGTAAGTCTTGCACGGCCAGGCACACGACAACGCTGGTTTCATACGTCACCACGCGCAGTCGGTTGGACACGGCAGCTCGCACGGAGAAGTTTCCCTCTCTCTTGTAACGATGACGAAATACTGTGGTGATGTCAAAGGTCAATTGGTCGCTGACGTCACCGTCGCCGTAGTCAAACACGACGCTGGCGGCCGTGGGAGGGAAACCGGGAGTGGCGAATCGCAGTTCGACGTTTCCGCCTCCCGACAGAAACGGGACCGGGGAGTTGCTCCCTAACGTCATGTTGTCCACGTGGCCGTACACCAGAACTTCGTGTGTGAAGTGTTGCTCGCTGAGCGAGTTTCCCACGCTGACGTTCACGACAAATCTGCCCGGGTGCGGGAAGACGTGTAGGGAGGCGCGGCTGTCGGCGGCTGGCCATTCGTCTAGCGGCGACGTCGACTCGAAGACGACGGGCGAACTGTCGTTGAAGTCCCACGTGATGCGAATCCCCGAACCGGCATCCAACTGGACGGAGAACTGTAGCGGGTCCCCCATTATCGCCCACGAAGTGTTGACGAACGAGACGGCGTTGGCGACGGGGATGGCGATCGTGAAGTTGGTCGTGATGTTGGCGCGTGACACGGCGTTCTCCGCCGTGAGGACGACCGCGTGCACGCCGAGCGGAAGTGATGTCATTAACTCCGACCGACCGGTTAAAGCTCCGTTGTCGTAGACGACGCTGGCTTCGGCGCCGTCGAACAGGAGGGTGAACTGCGGCTGTGACCCAGACTCGAGGGTGAATTCGACGTCGAACGGCCTCCCCATAGGCGCACCCTCGCGAGACAAACGCAGGCCGGTGATTGGATAAAGGACGGTTATCTCCGAGTGGTCATCCGCCTGACTGACGTTGTTACTGCAGTGCACGGTGACAGTGAAGACGCCAGAGCTGTTGTACGTGTGCCACACGGTGGCTGAGTGAACAACGGGAGAGGCGAAGTTCTCTCTCCGTCCGTCGCCCGTGTCGAACTCACATACATAGTCCGACCCAGCGGACATGTTCAAGTAGATGGGCGTCGACTCGTCGACCGCTGCTGGACGTTCACTGACGGTGACATCCTTCAGGCTGTCCTGCAGTCATAATTCAGGTTATGTTTGTGTTGAACACCCCAACTTACTGTCATCCTAAAGCACAGTGCGTTCTGCATGCATATCGCAAGTGCCATTTGTCGTGTTGGCTAATGAGTACACACCTGTAATTCTGAATTTCTGCTAATGGGAGCAAAATGCTATTCAAACTTCAGCAATCATTTCAAAAAGCCAGTGCAAGTTATTTTCCCATGTAATTCGAGTGGCCATCGTAATAGTATGCTAAACCATTCCAGTATAACTTAACATTATACAGTTCCACTAATTGATCAAAGTTATAAAATAGAGAAAAGTGTTCAAAGATCCAAGTTAATATCGAGTTAATTAAGAATAATTGACTTTTCTACCTTCATAGAAATGTTTTGATGATCGGTGCGGTTACATAAGTAAGAATATCTTCGGCCAACGTTACACATAACACAACTCAAGGTGTACTTGAAGACGATGCAATATACACTGTAAGATCTTCGAACCAACCTGGATCGTGACGACAGTGGTGTTGGTGGACGTGTGACGTGACTCCACCACGGACACCGTCACGTTGTACTGACCACGGCTCACATAGGTGTGATGAATGACCTCGTCCATTGTGTCGACCGTCAGACCATCGCCGAAGTGCCAAACGTAATGTAAAAGGGCGCCTGCAACCGATTGTTCACACGTGTTCACACGTGTTCACGTGAAATGCACACCCATCTCGCTGCTTGTCTCCATCTCCTCTCCCTGTATGTTGCGCGTACGTGCATATGTGCGTGCGTGCGTTCATGCGTGCGTACGTGAATTAATTTTATATTCTTAAAACAATTTGAGAATTTTGCGAGAAGGCGTTCGATTGGATATTACACCTAGTGACGGACATCATGTGTCCCAACGTAACAAAGGGCACATTTTAAATAACCACAGCATTGTGCACACAATATGTACAGCATTGTACACACAATATGTATAGCATTGTACACACAACATGAACAACATTGCACACAACATGAAAATAATTATACACACAATATGTACAGCATTGCACGCACAACACTGTACACACTGTTGCATACAAGGAAAACGTGAATCTGAATACATATAATTAGTGTGCACAGACAGCGCCAACATTTTGACTTTTCATTTCATGTTCTTCAATGAGATAAAAAAAATGTGTCGTAATGATTAAGTCAGAGCAAAACTGACCAACGCGAGTGATAATAAATGGGAACAACATGGACCAACACGAGTGAGGATAAATGAGAACAACATGGACCAACACGAGTGAGGATAAATGAGAACAACATGGACCAACATGAATGATGATAAGTGAGAACAACATGGACCAACGGGAGTGACGATAAATGGGAACAACATGGACCAACGCGAGTGAAGATAAATGAGAACAACATGGAACAACGCGAGTGAGGATAAATGAGAACAACATGGACCAACGCGAGTGAGGATAAATGAGAACAACATGGACCAATGCGAGTGAAGATAAATGAGAACAACATGGACCAACGCGAGTGACGATAAATGAGAACAACATGGAACAACGCTAGTGAGGATAAATGAGAACAACATGGACCAACGGGAGTGACGATAAATGAGAACAACATGGACCAACGCTAGTGAGGATAAATGAGAACAACATGGACCAACGCTAGTGAGGATAAATGAGAACAACATGGACCAACGCTAGTGAGGATAAATGAGAACAACATGGACAAACGTGAATGAGGATAAATGAGAACAACATGAACCAACGCGAATGAGGATAAATGAGAACAACATGGACCAACGTGAATGAGGATAAATGAGAACAACATGGACCAACGTGAATGAGGATAAATGAGAACAACATGGACCAACGTGAATGAGGATAAATGAGAACAACATGTACCAACGCGAATGAGGATAAATGGGAACAACACTTACCAACGTGAATGAGGACAAATGAGAACAACATGGACAAACGTGAATGAGGATAAATGAGAACAACATGGACCAACGTGAATGAGGATAAATGAGAACAACATGGACCAACGCGAATGAGGATAAATGGGAACAACGCGGACCAACGTGAATGAGGATAAATGAGAACAACATGGACCAACGCGAATGAGGATAAATGAGAACAACATGGACCAACGTGAATGAGGATAAATGAGAACAACATGGACCAACGTGAATGAGGATAAAAGAGAACAACATGGACCAACGTGAATGAGGATAAATGGGAACAACGCGGACCAACATGAGTGAGGATAAATGAGAACAACATGGACCAACGCGAGTGAGGATAAATGAGAACAACATGGACCAACGCGAATGCGGATAAATGGGAACAACGCGGACCAACATGAGTGAGGATAAATGAGAACAACATGGACCAACGGGAATGAGGACAAATGGGAACAACACAGACCAACTGGAGTGAGGATAAATGAGAACAACATGGACCAACGCGAATGAGGATATTTGAGAACAACATGGACCAACGCGAGTGAGAATAAATGGGAACAACACGAACCAACAACCCGGACAGTGGGTGAGGGCTAAATCCAAACACGATGGTCGTGTAAGGAACACAGGGACACCGTGGACCACCTGAGTGAGGCTGCAGTGTGAATGGCACCGAGACGTTCGTTGCGGCGAACTCCTGCGTCACAATGACTGTGATGTTGATTCCATCCGCCACGAGTGTCGCTGCCGTCGCTCTCTGCCACTCACCGGCGACGTCACTACTCACGTTCACTGAGATAGGGTAATCCCCCGATGCCGAATACACATGCGTGAGCATGGCGACTGCCGGACGTGACGCAATAGCCTACAAATAAATAAGTTCAGTTGCTCATCATAGGCATGGTAATGCACTTGACCAATCACGACACACTAAAACACCCTAAATATCTTCATCCTGCAGTGTTATTGTCATACAAGGTATAACTTAATAAACACTGGCACACGAAACCTCTACAGGCTTATATTGCGGAACAAAGAACAATAACTCAAGAACAACAACTCAAGAACAATAACTCAGTAAGACGAAGTACATTGGCCAATATGACTGTCTCAAGGAAATTTGCATTTTAATTACACTACTTGACACGGATTCTTCCAAGGTGGAGTACGCCTCAAGCTAGGCCTACCGTCAACAGATGACCTTCGTTGCTGGTCGAGTAGGCCGAGTTAAGGGAGTCGCCGACGCTTGGTGTGTCGACGGCCGCGAATATTCTGTCATTCGTCCCACCTCCTCTAACAAGGCGCGTTGCAATCCGCCCAGGTCCCCGTTTCGTCGAGTAGCCGATGACGTCACCGAGGTTGACATCGATTACGTCAGCAGTTGTGCTTAGATGATAGACGTTTAAGCCAGCCGCTGGGACGGAGTACTGCAGAACAGCTTTCACTTTGTACGTGACGTCATTTCCGGTAGTCTGTGACGGCGCGGGACAGGAAGTCAAAGAGGAGTCGACGCAGACATGCGCGGCCGGACAATACAAGCTGGATGTCTGACACGTGACCGTGTCCTTGTCGACACAGGTGGCGCTGCAGTCGTTGCTCGAGAAGCAGTAAGGCGTCGTCCTGGGACAGTCAGGCTCAAGAACCTGCAACGACATTTAATAAACACTGTAAATAATGCTATAAATTGTCAACTATTGAATGATTTACTGTCGTTTTGTGTATCAAGATCCTCGTCTGACACAGTGTTCTGTTTCGTAGATTAGTTGAAGGATGATCCATGGGTTCAGTTCAGTCAATAACAAACAAAAATAGCAATAACAATTATCATCGTAACAGAATCAAAATAATAATAACAACAACGACGACGACGACGACGACGACGACGACGACGACGACGACGACGACGACGACGACGACGACGACGACGACGACGACGACGACGACGACGACGACGACGACGACGACGACGACGACGACGACGACGACGACGACGACGACGACGACGACGACGACGACGACGACGACGACGACGACGACGACGACGACGACGACGACGACGACGACGACGACGACGACGACGACGACGACGACGACGACGACGACGACGACGACGACGACGACGACGACGACGACGACGACGACGACGACGACGACGACGACGACGACGACGACGACGACGACGACGACGACGACGACGACGACGACGACGACGACGACGACGACGACGACGACGACGACGACGACGACGACGACGACGACGACGACGACGACGACGACGACGACGACGACGACGACGACGACGACGACGACGACGACGACGACGACGACGACGACGACGACGACGACGACGACGACGACGACGACGACGACGACGACGACGACGACGACGACGACGACGACGACGACGACGACGACGACGACGACGACGACGACGACGACGACGACGACGACGACGACGACGACGACGACGACGACGACGACGACGACGACGACGGACAGCTAGGTTACAACAACGACAACGACAACAACAACAACAATAACAACGACGGACAGTGAGGTTACAACAACGACGGACAGCGAGGTTACAACAACGACGGACAGCGAGGTTACAACAACAGCGAGGTTACAACAACGACGGACAGCGAGGTTACAACAACGACAACAACAACGACGGACAGCGAGGACAGCGAGGTTACAACAACAGCGAGGTTACAACAACAGCGAGGTTACAACAACAACGGACAGTGAGGTTACAACAACAACGGACAGCGATGTTACAACAACGACGGACAGCGAGTTTATAACAACAAAGGACAGCGAGGTTACAACAACGACGGAGAGCGAGGTTACAACAACGACAACGACAACGACGGACAGCGAGGTTACAACAACGACAACAACAACGACGGACAGCGAGGTTACAACAACGACAACAACAACGACGGACAGCGATGTTACAACAACGACGGACAGCGAGGTTACAACAACAACGGACAATGTGGTTACAACAACAACGGACAGCGAGGTTACAACAACGACGGAGAGCGAGGTTACAACAACGACAACAACAATGACGGACAGCGATGTTACAACAACGACGGACAGCGAGGTTACAACAACAACGGACAGCGAGGTTACAACAACGACGGAGAGCGAGGTTACAACAACGACGGACAGCCAGGTTACAACAACGACAGACAGTGAGGTTACAACAACAACGGACAGCGAGGTTACAACAACAACGGAGAGCGAGGTTTCAACAAAAACAGCACCAACAATAACAACAACAACAACAACGACAGACAGCGAGGTTACAACAACAACGAACAGCGAGGTTACAACAACAAAAGACAGTGAGGTTACAACAACGACGGACAGCGAGGATACAACAACGACGGACAGCGAGGTTACAACAACAACAGACAGCGAGGTTACAACAACGACAGACAGCGAGGTTACAACAACGACGGACAGCCAGGTTACAACAACGACGGACAGCGAGGTTACAACAACAACGGACAGCGAGGTTACAACAACGACGGACAGCGAGGTTACAACAACGACGGACAGCGAGGTTACAACAACGACGGACAGCGAGGTTACAACAACGACGGACAGCCAGGTTACAACAACAACGGACAGCGAGGTTACAACAACAACGGACAGCGAGGTTACAACAACGACGGACAGCGAGGTTACAACAACGACGTTCAGCGAGGTTACAACAACGACGGACAGCGAGGTTACAACAACGACGGACAGCCAGGTTACAACAACAACGGACAGCGAGGTTACAACAACAACGGACAGCGAGGTTACAACAACGACGGACAGCGAGGTTACAACAACGACGGACAGCCAGGTTACAACAACGACGGACAGCGAGGTTACAACAACGACGGACAGCGAGGTTACAACAACGACGGATAGCGAGGTTACAACAACGACGGACAGCCAGGTTACAACAACGACGGACAGCCAGGTTACAACAACGACGGACAGCGAGGTTACAACAACGACGGACAGCGAGGTTACAACAACGACGGACAGCGAGGTTACAACAACGACGGACAGCGAGGTTACAACAACGACGGACAGCGAGGTTACAACAACGACGGACAGCGAGGTTACAACAACGACGGACAGCGAGGTTACAACAACGACGGACAGCGAGGTTACAACAACGACGGACAGCGAGTTTACAACAACGACGGACAGCGAGGTTACAACAACGACGGACAGCGAGGTTACAACAACAACGGACAGCCAGGTTACAACAACGACGGACAGCGAGGTTACAACAACGACGGACAGCGAGGTTACAACAACGACGGACAGCGAGGTTACAACAACGACGGACAGCGAGGTTACAACAACGACGGACAGCGAGGTTACAACAACAACGGACAGCGAGGTTACAACAACAACGGACAGCGAGGTTACAACAACGACGGACAGCGAGGTTACAACAACGACGGACAGCGAGGTTACAACAACGACGGACAGCCAGGTTACAACAACAACGGACAGCGAGGTTACAACAACAACGGACAGCGAGGTTACAACAACGACGGACAGCGAGGTTACAACAACGACATGTATTGTCTCGCAACTTTCGCATTCAACGAGTCACCCACTACATTCCCGAATATACATATCTCCGGCGTATTGTCAGTACATGATTACATGTGATGGACGTCGAACATTTACAACACCATACTGTACGATATTTGTTTATAATTAATACTGTAGAAATTATTTTTTCAAAGTGTGT
The DNA here is from genome assembly GCA_963662155.1 of Lamellibrachia columna. Taxonomy (NCBI): domain Eukaryota; kingdom Metazoa; phylum Annelida; class Polychaeta; order Sabellida; family Siboglinidae; genus Lamellibrachia; species Lamellibrachia columna. The sequence goes on from OY759266.1 coordinate 61,152,212, forward strand.
ATCAGTATTGTAGTCAATACTGCTTACTTATCATAAGGACAAATACACAACACCACACTCCACAACACCACACTCCACAACACCACACTCCATAACACCACACTCCACAACACCACACTCCACAACACTGTTATCGCAATGGCTGCTCACCAGGAACTCGACTAGTCCGGCAGTGACGGCGTAGAACTGGAAGGCGACGAGTTGGCCGTCTCGCTGGAATCGCGACCCCGGCAAGACGTGGACGGCGGCGTCGACCGACGACGAGTTGACGGGGCCGTGCTCCGTGAACGGCTCGCCCGCCGAGTGCCACACCGCGTCTAACGGGGTGGAGAGGAATCGGTATTAGAGATGCATGCAGATAGTGATATTTTCTTTGACGCACGCACATCTTTTTAATCTTGTTAATTTATCCACTGTAATTTATAATGATTGATATTAAGGTTACGCAAATAAATACCATTTAAAGAAGCGCTGCCCTGGATCGACACCGGAATGTTCGTATTAGTTCGTGTTAGTTCGTGTTAGTTCGTGTTAGTTCGTGTTAGTTCGTGTTAGTTAGTAAACAGTTGTTGTGCATCACACGGGACACACACAACTCACCTGCCACGTAGAACCTCTCCGTGTTGCCGTCGCCGTAGTCCGCCATCACGACCATGTACGTGCCGGACGTGATTGTCACGTTACACGTCATGTCCTCGGACAGCCCGACCATTGGCACACAGGACAGCGTGACGTCATGTAAGGGGGGAGTCACAAGGAGAGTCGTGCTGGCCCGCGCCTCCTGGCGGCAGCAAGCATAACAAACAACTCAATACAAAAGACGACAGGAGAGCTTACACTTTATAACGCAGCATTTGATCTCATCTTAATCTCGTCGTCTCTGTTGCTCTTAAACCACGTTACTTCAGGTGTTTATCTGTCCTACGGTCTCTGAATTCTAGAGATAACAACATGTGTTAAAACCCTCTCAACTCGGGGGTTGTGGAACACGGATGGATTGGAAATGGGAGAGAAAGCCTGATTACGAACTTGGATGAGACCGCTAGGGTCGGAGGCGTGAACCGTCACTGTGTACTCGCCCGGCAGACTGAAAGTCTTCCGCCGTGTCGCCATACCAGTCTCCTCCGTCTCCTCCGTCCCGTCGCCGAAGTCCACTCTGGTCAAAGTACAGTCCAATATATACGCATACGCAAGATACACGCACGGACGTATATGTATACAAGTACACAAGTATACACACGCGTACATACAGATATATTTTAAACAAGAGGAAATATTTCCCACCAGGGACGGAGACCATGTTAAAGAGAGTGTACGTCTTTGTTGGTGCCTGGCTGTCAGTGTCCACCTCCAGAGTGGAGACGGACAGCTGCTAAGCCAAGGGAGAAACCCACATAGAACGACTGCCTATAAGGACGAGCATTGATAAGTGGTAAGAAGTCAAATAATACAAGTGATTCCAACGAAAAACGTCAGGTTATCGCAAAACAAGAGTGGCAATAATATTATACTAGAAACAGTGAATTTGCAACGGTTATGACGTCAATGTGGTAGTCGACCTGTCGACATCGACCACGCACATTACAGAACATACAACGGTTATGACGTCAATGTGGCAGTCGACCTGTCGACATCGACCACGCACATTACAGCACATACAACGGTTATGACGTCAATGTGGCAGTCGACCTGTCGACATCGACCACGCACATTACAGCACATACAACGGTTATGACGTCAATGTGGCAGTCGACCTGTCGACATCGACCACGCACATTACAGCACATACAACGGTTATGACGTCAATGTGGCAGTCGACCTGTCGACATCGACCACGCTCATTACAGCACATACAACGGTTATGACGTCAATGTGGCAGTCGACCTGTCGACATCGACCACGCACATTACAGCACATACAACGGTTATGACGTCAATGTGGCAGTCGAGCTGTCGACACCGACCACGCACATTACAGCACATACAACGGTTATGACGTCAATGTGGCAGTCGACCTGTCGACATCGACCACGCACATTACAGCACATACAACGGTTATGACGTCAATGTGGCAGTCTACCTGTCGACATCGACCACGCACATTACAGCACATACAACGGTTATGACGTCAATGTGGCAGTCTACCTGTCGACATCGACCACGCACGCTACAAAACATACTTATATTGCAGGTTGCCATTTGTCGAATTATCAACGTCGATTCGGAACTCGAGCTGTTCAAACACGTTCACAGTGGCGCCGCCAATCGGTCGAATGGTCAGTCCGTGGATCTGTCGCACGACTCGGTAGATGCTGACGTGGTCGAAGCCGCCGCACGTTGCAGTGGTGTTCACGTCAGAGCAACTATCCGAACATTTGTCGTCTAAGTCCCTAACAGCCGGAAGTCGGTCGGCACAGAAGCAGAAGCTGGATGACGTCAGTCCGGAATACATGAACTCGAGTTGAGCGCAGCACTGCACACAGACGGCCGGGCTGAGGTGGCTTGGGTCGTAGCCGCCCGGAGAGAAGCCGAACACGCGCGCCTGCTTGTCCTCGCGGTAACAGCCCAGATAGTCGGGGGTGGGGGCAGCCGCTGTGGGGAAGAAACACTGCAAGGTTGACGCACTGAGCCCACAACACACTGGCTACAATCATGTTCACACATACGCACGCACGCACGCACGCACGCACGCACGCAAACAAACAAACAGACTAAGCATATATATATATATATATATATATATATATATATATATATATATATATATATATATATATATATATATATATATATATATATATATATATATATCTGTCTCAACTTGCTATTGTGCCTATAAAAAGAACACAATCAGTAGGTCTTAATCACTTGCCTCTTGGCATAGCTATCACAATGGCACAAAGTACAATATAAGGAAGAACTCTACAAAAGGTCTCAAATATGTCAAAATCATCTAATTCCCAAAGTGGAATATTCCAATACTATAGAACAACTTAAACTTGCGGCAACTGATGAACCTTCGAAGTCACGCCATGGATACTACAATACTCAGGAAGTACCAATTTTTATTTGTAGTTTCTTATGCTGAACATTGTTTCTTGATTTTAAGTGTGAGAAATTTACCAGACATTTCTCAATTTGAGGGGTATATAGTAGTATATTTAATCAATGCAAATATTCTAACCTATAATAAATGAGGTATGGGTAGAAATATTGTTGAATACTTGTCATAGAAATTATTCAACAACCCCAGGCCAGATAGATGAAAACCTAGGGTATTTCTGCCACAAAATGTTTTAAGAAGCTTAATATCAGAAACATGCAATTTTGGTGGATTGCATAACATGATGTGGTTTCATTTTGGTTTGGTAATGGTGACATTTCACACCTTCATTCATTGATCTGCACATTGAAAGCAGGGGTAATTCCCTTCAAAGATTTTCTCACTCAGAAGCCCCGAGTTAATATCCACTACAGTTGTATTGGATGCCAATTCAAGCCTTGTTCCTTTCGCTTTCTTTTGTTTATGTAAGACAGGAAGTCCACAATGAAAGCGTCTTTCTTAAGAGAGGAAGTCCACAATGAAAGCGTATTTCTTAAGACAGGAAGTCCACAATGAAAGCGTCTTTCTTAAGGCAGGAAGTCCACAATGAAAGCGTCTTTCTTAAGACAGGAAGTCCACAATGAAAGCGTCTTTCTTAAGACAGGAAGTCCCCAATGAAAGGGTCTTTCTTCAGTTAGCCGTGAATTGCACGAGTGAGCACAAATGAAAGCCGTCAATACTGTCTCACAAAAGTCACAAAGCCCTTTCATGATTTGTCACATTAAGCTATACAAACAAATTAATTTAAAAGGGAAATTAAACCAATTGTTAAGTAATAAAAGACACATTGATAAACATCATGATTATGAGTATATTACAATTATAATATATTAAAATATATTTTTTCTTCTCACCATATTGGTTTAGGTAGTTTATAATTAAAATTGGATAATAGTTAAAATTTGTGATTATGTTTCGCAGGTATCAAATTCTTCAATGCGATGACATCGAGAAGTTGATAAAGAAATGAAGAACAGGACAAGAAGTACCAATATATCATGTGTGCATTGAGGATACCTATGACGTCATCCTTATCGACATGCAAACACCCCCCAGTCACATTTCAAGTGGGTCATTGTTTATCAGTGCCATCTCACAAAGTTCTGTATCATACGACCTCTAACCTCGAAGCGAGCAGCAGAAGTGGTTATCAAGCTGTTGGATATATTTCTCCTGTTCGGAGCCCCTAAGGTAAGTAAGGGGGGATCCACGTAACATCATGGGGGTCATCACTGACCGAAGCGACAACAACTTATACACCACTGCTGTGAAGACTGGGATCCTGATCAATAAATATTCACGCAACCAATTAGACTTATGCCCACAACGCCTTCTATCCCAGCCAGACACCAACCAAGACCAACAGATATAAAGTGCTACAAAGCAAAACGAATGTGTAACAGCCGGTGTCACAACAGTCTGAGCTGCCCGAGCAAGTGAGAACGAACCATGACATGCTAATAACTATTCATCAAGTTGTTAGTAAAGTACATTCTCCCTGTAAGACCAGACATGATTTGATTTGTCGTCTTTTATAAATATCCTCTGGGTAATGTGTATGATTTCTCTCAGCGGCAAGTATACCTACTAGTATGCATCACATGTCTTTCATAATAACTAGTGAGTATAATAATTATTTAGTAATATTTGTTGAATACAATATTAGCCTTCATCAATACTGTGATGTAAAATATTATGAATTTAACATTATTGGCTTAAATACAACTACCCCAGGTATATGCTCTCATCCACATCCATACATATAATTATGAGAATATGGCATGTTGTTTAATTAGTTTGCCTTATATTGTGGAAATGTAACACATTGATATAATTTTCAATGATACAGTAGACTATTGCAAGTTGTAGAATCATAATAAAGTTATATGTTGTTCAACAAGACAGTGTTGTTGTGTCTTAAGTATGTATGTAACATTTTCAACAGTTAATTTAAGATTCACAACAGAAGACAAATTGTAATTGATACTTCACAGTGTTTGCTCTGGGTATAATGGCACAAGGCGCACCTAGGGGGACTGGGGCATTGCACCTAGGGGGACTGGGGCATTGCACCTTGTAATAAAAACAATAATTTGATGATAAGTGGTTTCGATCATGTGGAGTAACTTCAATTCCTGGTGTTCTACACGATCCAAAGTAAACCCGAACAATAATTTTAAATCATAATTTTATTACAATGTAAAAAAAATATTTTTGAGTGTGAGAAATAGATAGCTGCTAGGTGGCAATTTCTGAAAATATCTGGCTAGGTTGATGAAAAAACTCCAAGTTTGTCCACATCACTTGTCATTAACCAAGGGAAGCACTGTTTCAGTCATTACGCGAAATGACTGCACCTCTTTTCCAGTCATTTCGCTTAATGATTGACATTTTCAGTCATTTCGCGTAATGCCTAAACATGTCAGTCAATACGTGAAATGACTGATTACGCAGATTGACTGTAACATATACACGTACAGACGTACACACGTACGTACGTGCATATATGTATGGATTAAATAACTGTCTTGTTGTTGTACCAAACAATATTTATCGATGAAAAATAATTACAACACTGTTCGCCAATAACACTGGTCTATCCTTCAACGTTGTCGAAGACTAGAAGGTGGTCACTGCGGAGACGACTGACTCCGATCGTGGCTCTGGGAAATGCAATTCTCTTTCCACGTCGCCTGCATCACAAACACTTCTCTTTCCACGTCGCCTGGATCACAAACACTTCTCTTTCCACGTCGCCTGCATCACAAACACTTCTCTTTCCACGTCGCCTGCATCACAAACACTTCTCTTTCCACGTCGCCAGCATCACAAACACTTCTCTTTCCACGTCGCCAGCATCACAAACACTTCTCTTTCCACGTCGCCTGCATCACAAACACTTCTGTTTCCACGTCGCCTGCGTCACAAACACTTCTCTTTCCACGTCGCCTGCATCACAAACACTTCTCTTTCCACGTCGCCTGCATCACAAACACTTCTCTTTCCACGTCGCCTGCATCACAAACACTTCTCTTTCCACGTCGCCTGCATCACAAACACTTCTCTTTCCACGTCGCCTGCATCACAAAACTTCTCTTTCCACGTCGCCTGCATCACAAACACTTCTCTTTCCACGTCGCCTGCATCACAAACACTTCTCTTTCCACGTCGCCTGCATCACAAACACCTCTCTTTCCACGTCGCCTGCATCACAAACACTTCTCTTTCCACGTCGCCTGCATCACAAACACTTCTCTTTCCACGTCGCCTGCATCACAAACACTTCTCTTTCCACGTCGCCAGCATCACAAACACTTCTCTTTCCACGTCGCCTGCATCACAAACACTTCTGTTTCCACGTCGCCTGCGTCACAAACACTTCTCTTTCCACGTCGCCTGCATCACAAACACTTCTCTTTCCACGTCGCCTGCATCACAAACACTTCTCTTTCCACGTCGCCTGCATCACAAACACTTCTCTTTCCACATCGCCTGCATCACAAACACTTCTCTTTCCACGTCGCCTGCATCACAAACACTTCTCTTTCCACGTCGCCTGCATCACAAACACTTCTCTTCCACGTCGCCTGCATCACAAACACTTCTCTTTCCACGTCGCCTGCATCACAAACACTTCTCTTTCCACGTCGCCAGCATCACAAACACTTCTCTTTCCACGTCGCCAGCATCACAAACACTTCTCTTTCCACGTCGCCTGCATCACAAACACTTCTCTTTCCACGTCGCCTGCATCACAAACACTTCTCTTTCCACGTCGCCAGCATCACAAACACTTCTCTTTCCACGTCGCCAGCATCACAAACACTTCTCTTTCCACGTCGCCAGCATCACAAACACTTCTCTTTCCACGTCGCCAGCATCACAAACACTTCTCTTTCCACGTCGCCAGCATCACAAACACTTCTCTTTCCACGACGCCAGCATCACAAACACTTCTCTTTCCACGTCGCCTGCATCACAAACACTTCTCTTTCCACGTCGCCTGCATCACAAACACTTCTCTTTCCACGTCGCCAGCATCACAAACACTTCTCTTTCCACGTCGCCTGCATCACAAACACTTCTCTTTCCACGTCGCTTGCATCACAAACACTTCTCTTTCCACGTCGCCTGCATCACAAACACTTCTCTTTCCACGTCGCCTGCATCACAAACACTTCTCTTTCCACGTCGCCTGCATCACAAACACTTGTCTTCCACGTCGCCTGCATCACAAACACTTCTCTTTCCACGTCGCCTGCATCACAAACACTTCTCTTTCCACGTCGCCAGCATCACAAACACTTCTCTTTCCACGTCGCCAGCATCACAAACACTTCTCTTTCCACGTCGCCTGCATCACAAACACTTCTCTTTCCACGTCGCCTGCATCACAAACACTTCTCTTTCCACGTCGCCAGCATCACAAACACTTCTCTTTCCACGTCGCCAGCATCACAAACACTTCTCTTTCCACGTCGCCAGCATCACAAACACTTCTCTTTCCACGTCGCCAGCATCACAAACACTTCTCTTTCCACGTCGCCAGCATCACAAACACTTCTCTTTCCACGTCGCCAGCATCACAAACACTTCTCTTTCCACGTCGCCTGCATCACAAACACTTCTCTTTCCACGTCGCCTGCATCACAAACACTTCTCTTTCCACGTCGCCAGCATCACAAACACTTCTCTTTCCACGTCGCCTGCATCACAAACACTTCTCTTTCCACGTCGCTTGCATCACAAACACTTCACAAACATCACAAACACTTCTCTTTCCACGTCGCCAGCATCACAAACACTTCTCTTTCCACGTCGCCAGCATCACAAACACTTCACAAACATCACAAACACTTCACGTGGCTTTGAAATGTTGAACTATTCTTTGCGAAATTGAAAAATACGTTTATATCTGTCGAATATGAAAGTGTAAAATTGTTCATCCAAGGACACGTGACTGACGCCATTATGCGTTATATTGCCAACAATCCAGTATGACGTGTGAGCATGGCCCATGTTTGACGCCTGTCAACGTCCATGTCCATCTAATTAATGGCCCGATTATGATGCTAAATGCCCTTGCGTCCATTTGTGATGTGTTCGAAGTTCCTGTATTAACAGAGATTGATAAACCTTCGCATGCATCTTCCGTCGCTCGGGTTTGGCTCACAAATAACCACAAAAACACTTCGGTTGGGTGCGTTGCAGGAGGGACTAAACAACGTGTTGCCATGGCGACGAGACGGATTGATGGCATGACCGAGTCACGCCTGGTGGTTCGCGTGAGTGTTGACGCACTTCGCGTCGTCCCAGTAAGGACTGCAACGCGAGTCGTGCCAGACGAAATATTTCTTGGATTTGCAGGTGAATGGCCGTAATAAATTATTTCATTAATGATTGCTGTGCGTGCGTGCTTGTTAGTCAACCATGCCCACTAATTGTATCTGTTTGTATAATAACACGTATTTCAGCAAGCGGTGTGACGTCTCAGTAACAAGTAACCTACTTTACATTACATTGCCATACCCTGCACAGCACTTACTTTACATTACATTGCCATTGCCTACACAGCACTTACTTTACATTTAACAAGATTTAACAAGATTTGCCATCCAAGCCAAAGGCCCAGATGGCAAGTGGACAAGGAAGCCATTGGCTTATCGAGAGTCCAACAATGTTCATCTACTTATAGCCCGCCCTCCTGAGATATGTAACATTACATTGCCATACCCTACACAGCACTTACTTTACATTACATTGCCATACCCTACACAACACTTACTTTACATTACATTGCCATACCCTGCACAACACTTACTTTACATTACATTGCCATACCCTACACAGAACTTACTTTACGTTACATTGCCATACCCTGCACAACACTTACTTTACATTACATTGCCATACCCTACACAACACTTACTTTACATTACATTGCCATACCCTGCACAACACTTACTTTACATTACATTGCCATACCCTACACAGCACTTACTTTACGTTACATTGCCATACCCTGCACGACACTTACATTACATTACATTGCCATACCCTACACAACACTTACTTTACATTACATTGCCATACCCTACTCAACACTTACTTTACATTACATTGCCATGCCCTACACAACACTTACTTTACATTACATTGCCATACCCTACACAACACTTACTTTACATTACATTGCCATACCCTGCACAACACTTAATTTACATTACATTGCCATACCCTGCACAACACTTAATTTACATTACATTGCCATACCCTACACAACACTTACTTTACATTACATTGCCATACCCTGTACAACACTTACTTTACATTACATTGCCATACCCTACACAACACTTACTTTACATTACATTGCCATACCCTGTACAACACTTACTTTACATTACATTGCCATACCATACACAACACTTACTTTACATTACATTGCCATACCCTACACGACACTTACCTTACATTACATTGCCATACCATACATAACACCTACTTTACATTACATTGACATACCCTGCACAACACTTACTTTACATTACATTGCCATGCCCTACACAGCACTTACTTTACATTACATTGCCATACCCTACACAACATTTACTTTACATTACATTGCCATACCCTACACAGCACTTACTTTACATTACATTGCCATACCCTGCACAGCACTTACTTTACATTACATTGCCATACCCTACACAGCACTTACTTTACATTACATTGCCATACCCTACACATCACTTACTTTACATTACATTGCCATACCCTACACAACATTTACTTTACATTACATTGCCATGCCCTACACAGCACTTACTTTACATTACATTGCCATACCCTACACAACACTTACTTTACATTACATTGCCATGCCCTACACAGCACTTACTTTACATTACATTGCCATACCCTACACAGCACTTACTTTACATTACATTGCCATACCCTACACAGCACTTACTTTACATTACATTGCCATACCCTGCACAACACTTATTTTACATTACATGGCCATACACTGCACAGCACTTACTTTACATTACATTGTCATACCCTGCACAACACTTACTTTACATTACATTGCCATACCCTGCCGAGCACTTACTTTACATTACATTGTCATGCCCTACACAACACTTACTTTACATTACATTGCCATACCCTACACAGCACTTACTTTACATTACATTGCCATACCCTGCACAACACTTATTTTACATTACATTGCCATACACTGCACAGCACTTACTTTACATTACATTGTCATACCCTGCACGACACTTACATTACATTACATTGCCATACCCTACACAGCACTTACTTTACATTACATTGCCATACCCTACACAACACTTACTTTACATTACATTGCCATGCCCTACACAGCACTTACTTTACATTACATTGCCATACCCTACACAGCACTTACTTTACATTACATTGCCATACCCTACACAGCACTTACTTTACATTACATTGCCATACCCTGCACAACACTTATTTTACATTACATGGCCATACACTGCACAGCACTTACTTTACATTACATTGTCATACCCTGCACAACACTTACTTTACATTACATTGCCATACCCTGCCGAGCACTTACTTTACATTACATTGTCATGCCCTACACAACACTTACTTTACATTACATTGCCATACCCTACACAGCACTTACTTTACATTACATTGCCATACCCTGCACAACACTTATTTTACATTACATGGCCATACACTGCACAGCACTTACTTTACATTACATTGTCATACCCTGCACAACACTTACTTTACATTACATTGCCATACCCTGCCGAGCACTTACTTTACATTACATTGTCATGCCCTACACAACATTTACTTTACATTACATTGTCATACCCTACACAGCACTTACTTTACATTACATTGTCATACCCTACACAGTACTTACTTGCCGTCGTCAGCAGCATCTGAAACGAGACATCAAGGATGTATAAGTTAAATAGAAGAAAGAGCATAATATTATCCAAGACGATATGAAAATTACTATGCAGTAAATAGCTGTTAAATGCTTCAGACACGACGATGCTATATTACAGATAGTGAAATATGAGTTATTACCTCATATTTAGCTGTCAATTATTGTCTTGTTTTAATTACTTTAATTTTATTTTCACGTGTGACAATTATCGCATATGCATTTGTCTTAGAAATTTCGACTTGACCAATGATCGCAATAAGAAGGAGTGACAGCAGGCAAATGTACAGTGTTAACACGGTCGTCATAAAATAATTGTTATGGTGGGATAATATGTATTCGTTTGGCTAACATTCATCAATGTGTTAACCTGTTGTTCCATTCTTAGGCGTAACGTAGGCCACAATAACCCTGACATTTATATAACTGACTATATGTGTCTTACCTTAGTTTTGAACGATTGTATATTGTGTTGTATGTTAAATTGAAAGGTCAAATAAAAATTATGTCAGAATCTCTAATCCACAACGTAGACAATGACATTGACAACACACGTGTTTTACTTATATAGGATATTGTTTGTCTAGCAAAATCTGCCAAGGAGTTTAGCGCAAATGAACAATTTCATATATCGTTATTTGCAGAAATGTGTTGTATTATAAATAGTACATGACTAACTTCTTTTTGAGAAAGAGGGCCGCTAAAATAAAATATACAATGGCCAACTCCATTGTGTCCTGTTGCTACCCAAGGATGAGATGTAACATTCCCTCTCTATGCGTTCCTGTTTGCCAATATTTCCTACGAGCAACAAACACAATTACGTTTTATCTTATATAGATCGTAACAACTGTAACATTCAAAACAGAAGCTTTAACAAATAATATACATTCGAGTATAGCAAACATTATATTCAAGTTACACAAACCAGAGGACTTCGAGACAATGTATTCAACAAGTCTCCCTGGCAATCAAGCATTCTATACCTTCGTTAAAATACACGGGCCTACTGATTCATAGGCTTGAGGTTATAGCTGAAAAAACTCACCAGAAAAACGAGCTGCATTCTTTGCCTTTTCTTCCTCACACTTTCCACAATCGCCATTTTCTGTATTTTGTAGACTTGAATGAACTAGTCACATCGAATTGAAATCATGCTACTCCGCTTCTCTTTCAGTCGCTGCCTGTGCTCTGTCCGCGACGAACTTATTTACCTGAAGTTTACACCGCAAATGCTTTTAGCGGGATCGATTCACGCACTCTGTCAAATGTCGTCTGCGGCACAAACGATGACGCGCGCGCATGCGCGATTTGTGCCGCACGGATAATTCAGAACTGAAAGTCTGCAGTGATTTCTTCTGGTCATGCTCTGTTGCTTGGAAACAAGATCGATGCTAATCGATGGTACTTTGACACAGGTGGCGTCATTGGTGGATTGTTGTTTACATACAAACGGCACTGTTATTTTAAGAATAGCGCCAAAGAATCGTTCGTGTTGTCACCCGCCGTTAAAAGGCAGATTTCCAATTCAGGAATAAGCATCATTCGGTGGCGCGGGCATGGTGGGCACAGGGGAACGCAGGGGAACGCGGGGGGGGGGGGTCAAATCGGGTGTCAGACGAAGGCTACATGAGATGCACATTGTGATGGATCCAAGATTATGGGCAACTTTTGAAATAGTAAATTGTCCTTTGTGGTTATTTTGTTTCATTCTTGGCTAACACACAAGAGAACAACTGAACCTTCAACGAACACACAATGTGCTCGACCCGTACACATCGGCTGTGGATGACAAACACGACACGCATATTCATGACTTTATTAAAAACATGAGTCTAATCTCCCTTTTAAAGTTCATCTTCAGGTCGTCTAATGTCTGAGCATTGCCAGCACAGACCTTTCCTTTATCCCCACATATAGTAGCCAGAAGGTGAGAAATCGTAACTAAAGAAAACATTGTCCGGAGACTCAGGTTCGCTTTCAATCCTCTAAGCAATGCTCACACGAAATACATGCCTTCCGATTTTATTTTTGTCGGTGTGACTTTGCAAGTGTGACTTTTACGGATACAAATGCAGAACTCAATTAATGATTCTTCTCACACTATCACACGATGTTTGCACCAACTGAGGAAGCCTGCGTGTTGACTTGATGAGGTGAATAACAGTTACCTTGGGCCTACACACATTCGCGTGCCTCAGACATACACACGTTCGCTTACCTTAGGTCAACACACTTCGCTTGCCTCAGGCGTACACACATTCGCCTACATTATGCCTACACTTGGCCTACACACTTCGTTAGCCTTAGGCGTACACACGTTCGCCTGAATATTTTTTTCAATATATTGATAAAAATGTTTCCTTCAGACTTAAAGTGGGCAGTAGAACCGTAGAAGACACAAAACAACGTTAGCAAAAGAACAGTGTAGATTGAATATGATAAAGTACTCATTCTCCTTGAGGACGATAAAGGAATAGAACCCATTATCTGCGGGTTGTGTTAAAGCATGCAGTGTGAATATGTTTAAATAAAAAAATTAAATTGACAGATATTTGATCAGACCAGGCTATACAAAGATGAAACAAATTGAACTCTCAATAAGCCTATGACTTCCTTGGCCATCTGGAGCTTGTAGTTTGGGGCGGCAATCGTAGTTCACAAAATAACATTTTACCAAAACAAAAACACTAAAGTGATTCATATACGCCTTCCCAGGCACTATGATAGTCGCACCAATGTACCGCCATGATATTTACCAGTGCGTGCTCACTGTTTACTCTTTAAGACATCACATATCATGTTATTATGTATACCAACGTATGTGGTAGAAATGTAGTGGCATCAATTAGACAGAAAACATTGGAAATTAGGACCATGCCATAAAGCGTTTTCATTGTTTGTTCGCATGTGAGTGATGGCGCCATCTGCCGATCAACATTTAGAATGGATATACAGTCTGCTGTAGTAGGAGATATAAAGTATAAATTTCTCCGTGTTCGTATTAAAATGTGGGCAAATGTGTATACGTTTTTGGTGAACGCTTTGTATGACACAATTCGTTCTCGCAGGATTATCATGTTTCCCAATGGCATAGATCTCCTAATAGACCTTCCCCTGTGGCATAGACCTTCCCCCTATGGCATAGACATTCCCCTGTGGCATAGACATTCCCCCTATAGAATATATCTTTCCCATATGTCGACGGTACATTCGTCTCACATTCAGGGTCGTGTGGCCGATGGAGGGTGCATTGTTGATGGAGGGTGTGTTGTCTATGGAGGGCGTGTAGTAGATGGAAGGCATGTTGTCGATGGAGGGCGTGTTGTCGAAGGAGAGCGTGTTGTCGATGGAGGGCGTGTTGTCGATGGAGGGCGTGTTGTCGATGGAGGGCGTGTTGTCGAAGGAGGGCGTGTTGTAGATGGAAGGCGTGTTGTCGATGGAAGGCGTGTTGTCGATGAAGGGCGTGTTGTCGATGGAGGGCTTGCTGCATTGTTGTGAGAATCGACAGTGTCAGTGTAAAGCTACATTAACATAGTCTTAGTAAGGAACGAACATATCATCAATGCATTTTGGAAGAGACGCACCGAGTGAGAGGTAGGACATTAAGTAAAAACATGTTTGCTCAATTCTACGGGCACCTGCTTTGTCAAATATATATATACAAAACCCTCGTCGTGTATTCTCGTGTAACCCTCGTCGTGTACCCTCGTGTAACCCTCATCGTGTACTCTCGTGTAACCCTCGTCGTGTACTCTCGTGTAACATCATCGTGTACTCTCGTGTAACCCTCGTCGTGTATTCTCGTGTAACCCTCGTTGTGTATTCTCGTGTAACCCTCGTCGTGTACTCTCTTGTAACCCTCGTCGTGTACTCTCGTGTAACTCTCGACGTGTACTCTCTTGTAACCCTCGTCGTGTACACTCGTGTAACCCTCGTCGTGTACTCTCGTGTAACCCTCGTCGTGTACTCTCTTGTAACCCTCGTCGTGTACTCTCTTGTAACCCTCGTCGTGTACTCTCTTGTAACCCTCGTCGTGTACTATCTTGTAACCCTCGTCGTGTACTCTCGTGTAACCCTCGTCGTGTACTCTCTTGTAACCCTCGTCGTGTACTCTCTTGTAACCCTCGTCGTGTACTATCTTGTAACCCTCGTCGTGTACTCTCGTGTAACTCTCGACGTGTACTCTCTTGTAACCCTCGTCGTGTACTCTCTTGTAACCCTCGTCGTGTACTCTCTTGTAACCCTCGTCGTGTACTCTCTTGTAACCCTCGTCGTGTACTATCTTGTAACCCTCGTCGTGTACTCTCGTGTAACCCTCGTCGTGTACTCTCGTGTAACCCTCGTCGTGTACTCTCTTGTAACTCTCGACGTGTACTCTCTTGTAACCCTCGTCGTGTACTCTCGTGTAACCCTCGTCGTGTACTCTCGTGCAACCTTCGTCGTGTACTCTCGTGTAACTCTCGTCGTGTACTCTCGTGTAACTCTCGACGTGTACACTCTTGTAACCCTTGTCGTGTACTCTCTTGCAACCCTCGTCGTGTACTCTCGTGTAACCCTCGTCGTGTACCCTCGTGTAACCCTCATCGTGTATTCTCGTGTAACCCTCGCCATGTACTCTCGTGTAACCCTCGTCGTGTACCCTCGTGTAACCCTCGTCGTGTATTCTCGTGTAACCCTCGCCATGTACTCTCGTGTAACCCTCGTCGTGTATTCTCGTGTAACCCTCGTCGTGCATTCTCGTGTAACCCTCGTCGTGTACTCTCGTGTAACCCTCGTCGTGTACTCTCGTGTAACATCATCGTGTACTCTCGTGTAACCCTCGTCGTGTATTCTCGTGTAACCCTCGTTGTGTATTCTCGTGTAACCCTCATCGTGTACTCTCTTGTAACCCTCGCCGTGTACTCTCGTGTAACTCTCGACGTGTACTCTCTTGTAACCCTCGTCGTGTACACTCGTGTAACCCTCGTCGTGTACTCTCGTGTAACCCTCGTCGTATACTCTCTTGTAACCATCGTCGTGTACTCTCTTGTAACCCTCGTCGTGTACTCTCTTGTAACCCTCGTCGTGTACTATCTTTTAACCCTCGTCGTGTACTCTCGTGTAACCCTCGTCGTGTACTCTCTTGTAACCCTCGTCGTGTACTCTCTTGTAACCCTCGTCGTGTACTATCTTGTAACCCTCGTCGTGTACTCTCGTGTAACTCTCGACGTGTACTCTCTTGTAACCCTCGTCGTGTACTATCTTGTTACCCTCGTCGTGTACTCTCGTGTAACCCTCGTCGTGTACTCTCGTGTAACCCTCGTCGTGTACTCTCTTGTAACTCTCGACGTGTACACTCTTGTAACCCTCGTCGTGTACTCTCTTGTAACCCTCGTCGTGTACTCTCATGTAACCCTCGTCGTGTACTCTCGTGTAACCCTCATCGTGTACTCTCGTGTAACTCTCGTCGTGTACTCTCGTGTAACCCTCGTCGTGTATTCTCGTGTAACCCTCGTCGTGTACTCTCGTGTAACCCTCGTCGTGTACTCTCGTGTAACTCTCGTCGTGTACTCTCGTGTAACCCTCGTCGTGTACTCTCGTGTAACTCTCGTCGTGTACTCTCGTGTAACTCTCGTCGTGTACTCTCGTGTAACCCTCGTCGTGTATTCTCGTGTAACTCTCGACGTGTACTCTCTTGTAACCCTCGTCGTGTACTCTCTTGTAACCCTCGTCGTGTACTCTCGTGTAACCCTTGTCGTGTACTCTCGTGTAACCCTCGTCGTGTACTCTCGTGTAACTCTCGTCGTGTACTCTCGTGTAACTCTCGTCGTGTATTCTCGTGTAACCCTCGTCGTGTACTCTCGTGTAACTCTCGTCGTGTACTCTCGTGTAACTCTCGTCGTGTATTCTCGTGTAACCCTCGTCGTGTACACTCTTGTAACTCTCGACGTGTACTCTCTTGTAACCCTCGTCGTGTACTCTCGTGTAACTCTCGCCATTAACTCTCGTGTAACTCTCGTCGTGTATCCAGTTCTCCGGGTCAAAGTTGAAAAATAAATTAGGAAGAAGGCCGAGGATTTCAATGAAGCGGAGAGTGTTGGCGGATACGAAATCCTCGAGTGCATCGTCTCTACATCGTCTCTACATCGTCTCTACATTGTCTCTACATTGTCTCTACATCGTCTCTACATTGTCTCTACATTGTCTCTACATTGATCCCCAGTTTGGGCAAAATAATCACTAGCTCTAGAAGTTAGATGTTGCTGAATTCGCAGCTATTCTCCGACAAACAAAGGCACAATATCTTAAACAGCGCGTGCTATCCCATTATAGTCAATTGCACAGACAGGCACACGCACACGCACACGAACACGAACACGCACACGCACACGCACACGCACACGCACACGCACACGAACACGCACACGCACACGCACACGCACACGCACACGCACACGCACACGCACACGCACACGCACACGCACACGCACACGCACACGCACACGCACACGCACACGCACACGCACACGCACACGCACACGCACACACAAATATGAATGTGTGTGTGTATGTGTGTGTGTGTGTGTGTGTGTGTGTGTGTGTGTGTGTGTGTGTGTGTGCGTGCGTGCGTGCGTGCGTGCGTGCGTGCGTGAGTGCGTGCGTGCGTGCGTGCGTGCGTATGTGCGTGTGTGTGTGTTTACAGAGCCAACGACGAACTGCCAATCAAAACAGTAAGGCTATAAAAGTGTCACATTTGAGTAAGAGGACATTTGGATAACTAAACGGTGTTGGACGAGTCGTGAGCATGGCTGAAAATCAATACACAGCCATCGTTGAAACCGTTCCCGTGTAAACATGACCGCTAACACATTATCGTATCCGTGCGTGCAAATCTACATTTACTAACACGCGTTTTTACACTGGAGAGAGGCGTTGTCCGTAAGACTCATTGGATCAACAGTGTGTAATGGGTGTGTGTCTTAGCACCAGCGTGTAATGGGTGTGTGTCGTAGCGCCAGTGTGTAATGGGTATATGTCGTAGCGCCAGTGTGTAATGGGTGTATGTCGTAGCATCAGTGTATAATGGGTGTGTGTCGTAGCGCCAGTGTGAAATGGGTGTATGTCGTAGCGCCATTGTGTAATAGGTGTGTGTCGTAGCGCCAGTGTGTAATGGGTGTATGTCGTAGCGCCAGTATGTAATGGGTGTGTGTCTTAGCTCCATTGTGTAACGGGTGTTTGTCGTAGCGCCAGTGTGTAATGGGTGCGTGTCGTAGCGCCAGTGTGTAATGGGTGTGTGTCGTAGCGCCAGTGTGTAATGGGTGTGTGTCTTAGCTCCATTGTGTAACGGGTGTTTGTCGTAGCGCCAGTGTGTAATGGGTGCGTGTCGTAGCGCCAGTGTGTAATGGGTGCGTGTCGTAGCGCCAGTGTGTAATGGGTGTATGTCGTAGCGCCATTGTGCAATGGGTGTGTGTCTTAGCGCCAGTGTGTAATGGGTGTATGTCGTAGCGCCATTGTGTAATGGGTGTGTGTCGTAGCGCCAGTGTGTAATGGGTGTATGTCGTAGCGCCATTGTGTAACGGGTGTGTGTCGTAGCACCAGTGTGTAATGGTTGCGTGTCGTAGCGCCAGTGTGTAATGGGTGTGTGTCGTAGCGCCAGTGTGTAATGGGTGTATGTCGTAGCGCCATTGTGTAATGGGTGTGTATCGTAGCGCCAGTGTGTAATGGGTGTATGTCGTAGCGCCATTGTGTAATGGGTGTGTGTCGTAGCGCCAGTGTGTAATGGGTGTATGTCGTAGCGCCAATGTGTAATGGGTGTGTGTCTTAGCTCCATTGTGTAACGGGTGTTTGTCGTAGCGCCAGTGTGTAATGGGTGTAATGGATGACTGCAATGAATTCATTTATTCGGGTTTACTTTCCTTTACCATTATCATGTCGTTGTGCATATAGTAGGGACAGCTCGTTGCGAACTATAAGATTTGGAACATAATTGCTTCGAATGGAAACAGCTAGTTATATATATATATATATATATATATATATATATATATATATATATATATATATATATATATATATATATATATATATATATATATATATATATATATATATATATATATATATATATATATATATATGTATATATATATATATATATATGTATGTATATATGTATATATATATGTATATATATATATATATATGTATGTATATATATATATATATATATATATATATATATATATATATATATATATATATATATATATATGCTTAATGCAATTATTTGGCGCCCATGAACAACAAGGCATACACACGCGGATGCCATATCAGAAGAAAGATATAGGTAGGCGTTGGACAGGCGTTGGACAGGCGTTGGAGAGAAGATCAACTAAGCTCATTCATCGCACAGTTGCACATTTGCTAACAACGATTTGCGCGACAACTTTTATTACGGTGACACCAAACGTCAAACACCGGATAATGTAGAAACCAGTCATTCATCTTATATGCAGCAGCAGCACGGCTCTCTTCAAGTAGGTGTCAATAATACTGTCGTAGACATGTTCAAATCGTTGGTATGAAATCGGCCAATGTCAATATCAAGCGAATGCAATTTATAATATTTCCATCATCAGTTTTAACATACCACGTTACATTCGAATCGCTGATTACAGTTATGAGCCATTTTTGTGTAACGTGTTATATTTAAGCCACATTATAGAAAATGTCGTATTTTCGAATAAATGTCTCGCAGGCAGCGAAACACAATATAGCAACCAAGAAAAAGCCATGACGTATTACGAGGCTAATTAAAAAGGTCATCTACTTTCTTGAAGGCTATTGATTTCCAACTTCGGTCTGCCAGTGATTGTTTCGTATTTCGCCGCGACAACAACAGACGGCCGCCATGTTGGATGCACGGACAGCTGCGTCTAAAGGTCATTACCGGGATATGTTACCGTTCTTGACGAACCTATTTTCGAGAAGGGGACTGGGAATCGACTCGACTGACGCAGATTCGTTGTCAATAGCTCATAATATTGTAAAAGAAGTAATATAGTACAGCACGCCCAGCAATAGAAGGAAGGTCAAACGTACCGATAATATCTTCTTACTGTTGTTTAGCTAAAGAGGGCTTCGCGTGGTTGCAGTAATATTTAGCCATTATTTGTATAATAATACAAAGTTGTACATGGAAAAAGCTGACATATTTTGCTAATGTAACAAATATAATAAACTACCCTTGAACTTGTTAAAGAGCTTGTAAGCGTACAATAATGTAAACATCATTTTTGTGAAACGTAAATTATAAATCATCTATATACTTAAGGTAAAATGTCATTAGCAATTATTTCAGTGTAAAAATGCAGCTTTGTTAGAAATTTAGAATAATGAACTGCCTGTGTTGTGTTGTGTATATATTGTGTTGTGTATATGTTGTGTTGTGTATAAGTTGTGTTGTGTATATGTTGTGTTGTGTATAATATGTCTTGCACAGTTTCCTAGTGGATTCTTCCTGGGTAAATGTACAATATATTAGGTATTGCAACAGTATATTGTGTGTTTAACGCGTGCATGCGTGACGATATTATCTACCCAATCTTTGCTGTTGAGAGCGTACACTTGTTTTCACTAATGTGGTTTACAGACCAAAAATCTAATAAAATATTCATCTATAATAAGATTTCGCTTTGTATAGTGCTGTGTGTGTGAGTGCGTGCGTGTGTGTGTGTGTGAGTGCGTGCGTGTGTGTGTGTGTGTGTGTGTGTGTGTGTGTGTGTGTGTGTGTGTGTGTGTGTGTGTGTGTGTGTGTGTGTGTGTGTGTGTGTGTGTGTGTGTGTGTGTGTGTGTGTGTGTGTGTGTGTGTGTGTGTGTGTGTATGGTGTGTGTTTGTGTGTGTGTGTGTGTGTGTGCGCGCGCGTGTGTGTGTGTGTGTGTGTGTGTGTGTGTGTGTGTGCGTGTGTGTGTGTGTGTGTATGGTGTGTGTGTGTGTGTGTGTGTGTGTGTGTGTGTGTGTGTGTGTGTGTGTGTGTGTGTGTGTGTGTGTGTGTGTGTGTGTGTGTATGGTGTGTGTGTGTGTATGGTGTGTATGTGTGTGTGTGTGTGTGTGCGTGCGTGTGTGTGTGTGTGTGTGTGTGTGTGTGTGTGTGTGTGTGTGTGTGTGTGTGTGTGTGTGTGTGTGTGTGTGTGTGTGTGTGTGTGTGTGTGTGTGTGTGTGTGTGTGTGTGTGTGTGTGTGTGTGTGTGTGTGTGTGTGTGTGTGTGTGTTTACAGAGCCAACGACGAACTGCCAATCCAAACAGTAAGGCCATAAAAGTGTCACATTTGAGTAAGAGGACATTTGGATAACTAAACGGTGTTGGACGAGTCGTGAGCATGGCTGAAAATCAATATACAGCCAGCGTTAAACCGTTCCCGTGTAAACATGACCGTTAACACATTATCGTATCCGTGCGTGCAAATCTACATTTACTAACACGCGTTTTTACACTGGAGAGAGGCGTTGTCCGTAAGAGGCGCTGTCCGCTGTCCGTTATATATATATATATATATATATATATATATATATATATATATATATATATACATATATATATAATTAAATATATATATATATATATATATATATATATATATATATATATATATATATATATATATATATATATATATATATATATTACAATACATCATGACATCAATGAAACCAAGCAAAACGCTTAAATATTCTTATTTACCCAATCATGGACACGGTTCAAGTGTTCGTTCCAATTATGTCACATTGCGTCTAAAAAGTAAAATCGGTCCAACGGATTCATTTGACCCCTTTCCAAGCCAAGTCTTCGCAGCAATTCGAAGACGTAGTGAAAGTAGTTTTTCGGTTTTTCTTCAGTGCGTGGACTATTCGTGTGTCGTCGATTGCATTTCCTGTCTTTCATCATCGTGAAATGCCTCATAACGGCAGCTATCGGTCTCAGCGCATGACGACACCGGAAGTGATCAGAACGCCTCTGCTATTGCTACTACAAAAATATACACTCGTTCCGAGGCTGGTCGCGACACAGCGAACTTCACGTGACAACAACATAACGCCGACCTAACAAGAACAACGGATCTGAGGACAGTATCTCTGCACGTCTCCAATGCCGGCGACATCTCTGCTCGTCTCCAATGGCGGCGACATCTCTGTTCGTCTCCAATGGCGGCGACATCTCTGCTCGTCTCCAAAGGCGGCGACATCTCTGTTCGCCTCCAATGGCGGCGACATCTCTGCTCGTCTCCAATGGCGGCGACATCTCTGCTCGTCTCCAATGGCGGCGACATCTCTGCTCGTCTCCAAAGGCGGCGACATCTCTGTTCGTCTCCAATGGCGGCGACATCTCTGCTCGTCTCCAAAGGCGGCGACATCTCTGTTCGTCTCCAATGGCGGCGACATCTCTGTTCGTCTCCAATGGCGGCGACATCTCTGTTCGTCTCCAATGGCGGCGACATCTCTGCTCGTCTCCAATGGCGGCGACATCTCTGTTCGTCTCCAATGCCGGCGACATCTCTGTTCGTCTCCAATGGCGGCGACATCTCTGTTCGTCTCCAATGGCGGCGACATCTCTGCTCGTCTCCAATGGCGGCGGCATCTCTGTTCGTCTCCAATGCCGGCGACATCTCTGTTCGTCTCCAATGGCGGCGACATCTCTGTTCGTCTCCAATGGCGGCGACATCTCTGTTCGTCTCCAATGGCGGCGACACCTATGTTCGTCTCCAATGGCGGCGACAGCATATAAATCACATTTCTCCAATTGTTCATAAACACAACACAGTACAGCCCGCGAGGATGAGATTTAATGTGAAACAAACATGCCGAGATCTGGCTGTCTCCGTGGTCCGTCAGGAAAAATCACGTTGTCAACGTTGATGTTCCCGCTGCGAGCGGTCAGCGAAGGTCGATGTTTGGCGGACGTAACGAGCTGACGTCCTTCCACGTTCCCATTGTTGAAGTACGTATCGTGGCGTGTCTGATCAAACACATCGCCTCATTATTTCCTCGTTGTCGGTAACTGAAAACGTAAACCCCCAACCGCTTTGATGACGAACCGTTTGGAACCAAAGCCAAAATCATTGTACGTTTACGACACGAAGGCGCTGAGTGAACATTTGCGGTCGCACTGACGGCGAGCGAGCAGACTGTGCCACTGCGCGACGGGCGTTCGCTGGCACTGTATCATACGACTCCAGTGGGTCGTCTCCTCCGGGCCTGTCGACTGACGCCCCTGTCACGGCCACAGACAATGTTAGGGAAACTGCGACAATTCATAAAAGTATTCTTAGCATTTTCTTAGCATCGGTATTTCAGTAAGGGATGTTAAACTACAAGAATAATACTTATTATCAATATGTGCTAAATACATAATCAGAATATGATATGGGTTGTTTCTCGACGGACGAAATGTGACATAAACATGTTTATTTGCATTTAAGGATGCACTTTTATAAGTGTTGGGCTTTATCCTTTTCCAGTAACATAATTATAGTTGCTTGCTGTCAAATACGTTGATGAGATTTGTTATTACAAGAAATATATCGTTCGAACGGAATGCATTAGAGTGGTTTGCAAAATTATACAGGTATAAACATCGCAGCAACTGAATAATTGGACTGGCAGGCCACATCCACTACCACCACCACCACCACCACCACCACCACCACCGCCACCACCACCATCACCACCACCACCACCACCATCATCATCACCACCACCACCACCGCCACCACCACCACTACCACCACCACCACCATCACCACCACCACCACTACCATCATCACCACCACCACCACCACCACCACCATCACCACCACCACCACCACTACCACTACCACTACCACTACCACCACCACCACCACCACCATCACCACCACCACCACCACCACCGCCACCACCACCACCACCACCACCACCACCACCACCACCACTACCACCACCACCACCGCCGCCACCGCCACCACCACCATCACCACCACCACCACAACCACCACCACCGCCGCCACCACTGGCAGGCCACAACGGTTGATTAATGCAAAGTGCGATCCTTTTTTGCATATCGAAAGCTGCTGCACTGCATTCAAGTATTCATTGGGCTTAAGTGGGCATCACATGCATTATCAATGCCGTGTTTCACAGACACAGCCGAGGATAACTGATGATTTCACTTAGTAGTGTCGTTCTCGTGCCGATACTGCTTCAACTGTTTTAGTTTGGTCTACTACTGGTCTACGTTACGGGCTGACTTAGTTTTGGTGAGCCTGTGGATTTCAGTCCACGTGACGAGCTCGTTTTTACATTATTCGCATCATTTCATCGACAACTCGCGGCTCGACGTGTTCACTAGGAGGTCACTGACAATCACGCCACGTGGGTTGTCATTGTCTAATTACGTAAACGTAACGTCAAACGACGACTCCTCCTGTAAAGTCGCGTATCTCACCGTCAGAAAATTCAACAATTATTTTTGAGTAAACCAAGCAGAACGGACTAAGTAAGAACAACCATCAAGTCGTGCCTGTCTACAGATAACACACACAAGTCGTGCCTGTTTAGAGATAACACACACAAGTCGTGCCTGTCTACAGATAACGCACACAAGTCGTGCCTGTTTAGAGATAACACACACAAGTCGTGCCTGTCTACAGATAACACACACAAGTCGTGCCTGTTTAGAGATAACACACACAAGTCGTGCCTGTCTACAGATAACGCACACAAGTCGTACCTGTTTAGAGATAACACACACAAGTCGTTCCTGTCTACAGATAACACACACAAGTCGTGCCTGTTTAGAGATAACACACACAAGTCGTGCCTGTCTACAGATAACACACACAAGTCGTGCCTGTTTAGAGATAACACACACAAGTCGTGCCTGTTTAGAGATAACACACACAAGTCGTGCCTGTTTAGAGATAACACACACAAGTCGTGCCTGTTTAGAGATAACACACACAAGTCGTGCCTGTTTAGAGATAACACACACAAGTCGTGCCTGTTTAGAGATAACACACACAATATGACACAACTCCGATATGTTTCGGAAGAGACAGAACATACCATAAGCACCCGACCGATTGAGTCGTCTCCGCCGACCCCCCCGCCGCCGACACCTCCGCCCAGACAGCGGCCAGTCCGACTCAGCACCGTCACGACCAGTGTGACGTCATTCAGCTGGTCAGGTGTGACGTTGAAGCTGAGCGTCTCGTTGAAGACGGGAGCGATGACACCCCGCTTTACGGACGTCTTCTTCGTCTTCACGACCCGCTCGATATGACACAAGGTCACCTTGACGCACGAGTCTGGAGAGGAGGGCGCTGTGTCAGTGTTGTTGTGAATGTCCTAGAGGCATCTTGGTGACGGGCTAGTATATATATATATATATATATATATATATATATATATATATATATATATATATATATATATATATATATATAGTCTTTTATTATCAAATATAAACACTCCTGAACAGGGTTTTACTCTTGATATGAATAATTTATTACGTTATAAATTATTTATTTCATAACCGTTTACGTGAAAGTGGAAAAGAAAGTGTTATTTTCCATGTATATCGATACGACGAACATGGATTTAGCAATGACGTGTTTATACTCATCAAGATGGATTCACTACTTGTGGCCATAAAAGCAAATGATCAATGTTTTTATGTAGCAAAAACATTTCCACTATCTCGGTGGGGCACGGACGGATGTAATTCATAATATTTTACTCTGAACTATATTTCGCTAGTGCGTTGACTTATTTATTGCTCATTCGATGCTATTAGAATCGTTGATCGTTTTATTAACGTTAAATTACAGATAAATCGAGTTTTTGTATTCCAAACGAACCATTTCCATTTTTAATTTTTCTTTTAGCCAACAGGAAACTGGCTTTGTATATTTATAAGGTAACATTTAATGAAAATGAACTTGTTGATATGGATAAACAACCCACCTGGCCCGCCGGTGACGTCAGTCTGAATTAGCTGTTTGGCCTTGATGACGTCGACATTGAGTCGACCGGCCGTCGGGAGGTAGTTCAACGAGAGCAGTAGTTCTCCCAAGTCACACGTCTCCTGCACAACATTCGAGACAACCAATTTCGGTTTCAATCAGTTTCACTTTCGAAATAGCTTCAGTTTTTATTTAGAAGGCCAGAGAAAATAGATGACAACAGAAGACATCGCGGGTGTCAGTCGACGAGTATCCGCAACAAAAATATATATCATACAACGAAAGAATATGCGGAATCATAGAAGCAGAGTTGAAAATAAAAATGCAATATTAAATATGTGTTTCCTATAACGTGTTCATTTGGAATATTTGTTTTGTAGAAAAAACTTTCCTTTCAAAACACAGCAATGTTGCAATGTTGTGGATTTTAATTAGTAAGCGAACTTCGTTATCGGCTCAGTGATATTAGTAAATCGACGATGTTTCGAGGTTTCCGCAGAGATTAGGGTAATACCGTGTTAAGGTGACGAGGCTTCAACAACCGTGTTAGTGTAGCGAGGGGGGTCCGGCAAAAGGTGACGAGGCTATACGTGTTAGTGTAGAGAGGGGGGTCCGGCAAAAGGTGACGAGGCTATACGTGTTAGTGTAGCGAGGGGGTCCGGCAAAAGGTGACGAGGCTATACGTGTAAGTCATGTATGTGGTACTTTTGTAACGAATTTTGTTTTTTATGTAATCGTATTTGTTGCGGGCTGATTGAACGGTCTGAGTGAACGGCGGCCCGTAGGCACGTTGTTTCTCATTTTCGACAGACATATTTTGACTCATCTTAAAGACGACGAGAAAGCACATTTACACTCATTAAATGATGAATAGTGCCACCAATGTCCACCTATGAAGATATGTATTCAGACAAACTTGGCTATTCAAGGCCATAAACTTCTATTCCAGGGATGACGATGATGCCGATAGTGGTGATGATGTTGTTGTTGATGATGATGAGGATAATAATAACGTTAAAGATGATAATGGCAGTGTATAATCACTCACGAATTAGTAACCACACAGTCGCTACTGCCTCTACACTCCACACGACGCTCACCGTGGTACAAGGCAGCAGTGCCTTCCACATGTGACCTCCCTTCACGAGGTTGACGCCCTCTAGCGGCAGGTGTACTTGTCCCGTGACGCAGTGACGCGAGAACTTGTCGAAGTCCTTCACCGTCACCTCCAGAGTCCGGCGTTGAACCTGCGGACGGAACGTGTCTGAAATAATCTTGACGAACGGAATGTTCGTATCTGTAATAACTACACACGCACGCACGCACGCACGCACGCACGCACGCACGCACGCACGCACGCACGCACGCACGCACGCACGCACGCACGCACGCACGCACGCACGCACGCACGCACGCAATATATAATTATTTATATATATATATATATATATATATATATATATATATATATACATATATATACATATATATATATATATATATATATATATACATATATATATATATATATATATATATATATATATATATATATATATATATATATATATATATATATATATATATATATATATATATATATATATATATATATATATATATATATATTTGTAGTTGGTACACATACGAACATGCCGTTCGTCTGGATTGTTATATCGTGCACAAGAGTGAACCGTATCCGGTGGGGGGTGGGGGGTGGGGGGATGGAGGCGCGTTGTTACGGTGGTCCTTCGTGTCTGTGTAAATTTACAGTTTCCGAAACAATTTATTATTTCCACTTTTTGCTTCAAATTTTTGTTCTCGTTTTAACAGATTTACAGCATTTCGAGTTTACGTGCTTTAAGTAAGACTTTATGTCAGGGAACTACTCGTAATAATTTTATCAGCTCAACAAAATCCATTCACTGCCCTTTGGCTACATCCTGGAAACGCCCATCGGTGGTGATAATTTCTGCAGGTAGACAGCTCGCTGTGTAGCACCTTGTGAACACTAATGTTTTAAAAAAATGCGGTATATTGCATAATATTGTTTGATATGTAAATGACAGCGGTGCAATTGTAGAGTTGTGCAGTTCACTACTAACCCTAACCCTAACCTTAACGCTAACCATAACCCTAACGCTAACCATAGCCCTAACTGAGAGACCTTAGTTATGAAGAACGCCTGAAAGAATGTGGTTTAACAACTCTAGAGACAAGGAGGTTAAGAGGAGATCAGATTGAAGTGTTTAAGATATTGAATGGGTATGAAAATATTGATAGAAATATGTTTTTCTCACTCAAGAAGGATAGCAGAACTAGAGGACATGAGGTAAAATTAGTAAAGGATCAATGTAGATTGGACATCAGGAAGCACTCGTTCTCACAGAGGACAATAAATGAATGGAACAAATTGTCTACAGATTGTGTAACTGCTAGCAGCGTGAATATGTTTAAAAACAAGGTTGACACATATCTCAGGAGGGCGGGTTATAAGTAGATGAACATTGTTGGACTCTCGATAAGCCAATGGCTTCCTTGTCCACTTGCCATCTGGGCCTTTGGCTTGGATGACAAATTTTGTTAAATCATGTTAAATCTATACAAACACACCTAGACTTTGTAATACTTTGAGCTTAGGGTATTATAGTGGTTTAACATGAGCATTTAAAACAAACGTTCAAAACTCTGCCGTAGATGAGACGACCGCCTGAGACGACCGCCTGAGACGACCGCCTGAGACGACCGTCTGAGACGACCGCCTGAGATGACCTCCTGAGACGACCGCCTGAGACGACCGCCTGAGACGACCGTCTGAGACGACCGCCTGAGACGACCGCCTGAGACGACCGCCTGAGACGACCGCCTGAGACGACCGCCTGAGACGACCGCCTGAGACGACCGCCTGAGACGACCGCCTGAGACGACCGCCTGAGACGACCACCTGAGACGACCGCCTGAGACGACCGTTTGAGACGACCGTCTGAGACGACCGCCTGAGACGACCGCCTGAGACGACCGCCTGAGACGACCGCCTGAGACGACCGCCTGAGACGACCGTCTGAGACGACCGCCTGAGATGACCGCCAGAGACGACCGCCTGAGACGACCGCCTGAGACGACCGCCTGAGACGACCGCCTGAGACGACCGCCTGAGACGACTGCCTGAGACGACCGCCTGAGACGACCGCCTGAGACGACCGTCTCAGACGACCGCCTGAGACGACTGACTGAGACGACCGCCTGAGATGACCATCTGAGAAGACCGCCTGAGACGACCGACTGAGACGACAGCATGAGACGACAGACTGAGACGACCGACAGATACGACCGCCTGAGACGACCGCCTGAGACGACCGCCTGAGACGACCACCTGAGACGACCGTCTGAGAAGACTGCCTGAGACGACCGACTGAGACGACGGCCTGAGACGACCGCCTGAGACGACCGCCTGAGACAACTGACAGAGACGACCAACTGAGACGACCGCCTGAGACGACCGACAGAGACAACCGACAGAGACGACCGGCTGAGATGACCGCCTGAGACGACCGACAGAGACAACCGACAGAGACGACCGACTGAGACGACCACCTGAGACGACCGACTGAGACAACCGATAGAGATGACCGACTGAGACGACAGTCTGAGACGACCGACAGAGACAACCGACAGAGACGACCGACAGAGACAACCGACTGAGACGACCAACAGAGACGACCGACTGACACGACCGACTGAGACGAATGACTGAGACGACCGACTGAGACAACCAACAGAGACGACCGCCTGAGACGACCGACTGAGATGACCGCCTGAGACGACCGCCTGAGACGACCGACACAGACGACCGACAGAGACGACCAACTGAGACGACCGCCTGAGACGACCGCCTGAGACGACCGCCTGAGACAACCGACTGAGACAACCGACAGAGACGACCGACTGAGACGACCGCCTGAGACGACCGACAGAGACAACCGACAGAGACGACCGACTGAGACGACCGACTGAGACGACCAACTGAGACGACCGACAGAGACAACCGACAGAGACGACCGACAGAGACAACCGACTGAGACGACCAACAGAGACGACCGACTGAGACGACCGACTGAGACGAATGACTGAGACGACCGACTGAGACAACCAACAGAGACGACTGCCTGAGACGACCGCCTGAGACGACCACCTGAGACGACCGCATGAGACAACCAACTGAGACAACTGACAGAGACGACCGACTGAGACGACCGACTGAGACGAATGACTGAGACGACCGACTGAGACAACCAACAGAGACGACTGCCTGAGACGACCGCCTGAGACGACCACCTGAGACGACCGCCTGAGACAACCAACTGAGACAACCAACAGAGACGACCGACTGAGACGACCAACTGAGACGACCGACAGAGACGACCGACAGAGACGACCGACTGAGACGACCACCTGAGACGACCGACTGAGACAACCGACAGAGACGACCGACTGAGACGACCGCCTGAGACGACCGACAGAGACAACCGACAGAGACGACCGACAGAGACAACCAACTGAGACGACCAACTGAGACGAACGACTGAGATGACAGACTGAGACGACCGCCTGAGACGACCGCCTGAGACGACCGTCTGAGACGACCGCCTGAGAGGACCGCCTGAGACCACCGCCTGAGACGACCGCCTGAGACGACCGTCTGAGACGACCGCCTGAGACGACCGTCTGAGACGACTGCCTGAGACGACCACCAGAGACGACCGCCTGAGACGACCGCCTGAGACGACCGCCTGAGACGACCGTCTGAGACGACCGCCTGAGACGACCGCCTGAGACGACCGCCTGAGACGACCGCCTGAGACGACCGTCTGAGACGACCGCCTGAGACGACCGCCAGAGACGACCGCCTGAGACGACCGCCTGAGATGACCGCCTGAGACGACCGCCTGAGACGACCGCCTGAGACGACCGCCTGAGACGACCGCCTGAGACGACCGCCTGAGACGACCGCCTGAGACAACCGTCTCAGACGACCGCCTGAGACGACTGACTGAGACGACCGCCTGAGACGACCATCTGAGAAGACCGCCTGAGACGACCGACTGAGACGACAGCATGAGACGACAGACTGAGACGACCGACAGATACGACCGCCTGAGACGACCGCCTGAGACGACCGCCTGAGACGACCGCCTGAGACGACCGCCTGAGACGACCGTCTGAGAAGACTGCCTGAGACGACCGACTGAGACGACGGCCTGAGACGACCGCCTGAGACGACCGCCTGAGACAACTGACAGAGACGACCAACTGAGACGACCGCCTGAGACGACCGCCTGAGACGACCGACAGAGACAACCGACAGAGACGACCGACTGAGACGACCGACTGAGACGACCAACTGAGACGACCGCCTGAGACGACCGCCTGAGACAACCGACAGAGACGACCAACTGAGACGACCGCCTGAGACGACTGACAGAGACAACCGACAGAGACGACTGACTGAGACGACCGCCTGAGACAACCGACTGAGACAACCGACAGAGACGACCGACTGAGACGACCGCCTGAGACGACCGACTGAGACGAACGACAGAGACAACCAACTGAGACGACCGACTGAGACGAACGACTGAGACGACCGACTGAGACAACCGACTGAGACGACCGACTGAGACGAACGACAGAGACGACCGCCTGAGACGACCGACTGACACAACCGACTGAGACGACCAACAGAGACGACCGACTGAGACGAAGACCTGTATCGGACTCACCTCGGGGAACGGCAGCTCGAAGCGGAACAACTCGTCCCAGTGCGGCTCCTGCGTCTTGCGCTGCACGCTCGTCTGGCGGGCGTTCTTGGCGTCCGGCAGCAGACACACCCTGACGTAGGGGTTGGAGTGGGCCATGTCCTGACGGCTGCACTCGTAGGAGCACG